>JAOUQT010304846.1:0-15616 GCA_025769995.1 Xyliphius kryptos | reverse complement strand
ATAATAATATTAATAGTAATAATAATAAGATTCATTTGGGAACATGTACGCTGGCAAACTTTTTATTTACAACAATCAATAAATCAACACTGGCACAATGTATAACAATAATAATAAGATACTAATAGTTTAATTCTCATATATTGCTGATAATCTAATAATAATTATAATAATAAGATACTAATAATTTAATTCTCATATAATGATGATAATCTACATTTAGTTATTTTTTTTACATTTAGTTATTTTAATCTAATAATAATAGTAGTAATAATAATATTAATAGTAATAATAATAAGATTCATTTGGGAACATGTACGCTGGCAAACTTTTTATTTACAACAATCGATAAATCAACACTGGCACAATGTATAACAATAATAGAAACATACTAATAGTTTAATACCATATTATAATAACAATCTAATAATAATAATAAAATACTAATAGTTTAATACTCATATAATGATG
Source organism: Xyliphius kryptos (assembly GCA_025769995.1). Lineage (NCBI taxonomy): Eukaryota > Metazoa > Chordata > Actinopteri > Siluriformes > Aspredinidae > Xyliphius > Xyliphius kryptos. The sequence goes on along the minus strand of JAOUQT010304846.1, from coordinate 15,145 downwards.
ATGATCTAAGAATAATAAAATAATAATGGTTTGGGTGGCACGGTGGCTTAGTGGTTAGCACGTTCTTCCCTCTGCGCTTGGGATTCCAGGTTTGAATCTTAATCTGGGTGGAGTTTCCATGTTGTCCACATGGGATTCCTGCGGGTTCTTTGGTTTCCTCCCACAGTCTAAAAACATGGATTCAAGTTAAATTGAATGCCGTAAATTGGTGTGTGTGTTTGTGTGACTGTGTGTCAGTGTGTGACCAGTGATAGATGTCCTTGCAATAGGCGCACTGTCCTTGGTGTATCTGCCCAGTGCCAGAGATGTTCTCCCCTGGATGGGCATGGCCTAGTAGAGCAATAAGTGTAAGATAATGAATGAATAAATGAATAATAATAGTTTAATACTAATATAGTAATGATATTAATAATTGTAAGAAACATAATAATAGTTTAAATACAAATGTAATGCTCATGATATAATGATATTCATCATCATAATTTATTATCATAATTTAATACTAATATAATTATAACAGAAAATGATAATCCCAGCAGTAGTAGTAATAATAATGTTAATAAGCAGCTTAATCTTGTATGAGCACTGCCTCTAGTCTAAGATCGGCCAATATTGGAAAATAATTTTTTTTTCTATGTCATCTCATAATACAACAGAAGGGCTGAAAAAGCAAGAAGAAGAAGAAAAAAAATAGTTACTCAAAAGCACAGAACTCATTTTAATAAAGTTGCAGACAGACATTCTTATGCTCCCTGGCTTCTGTCTGCAGAATCTCAAAAGTTATTTCTTAAACTGCGTAATGCATTAAAGTGTCGATTAAAGTGCTACCAAATAAAACTGCAGGTATTTACTAATTGAGATCTTAAAAATGACAAAGTAATAAAAATGAATACATGATGAGCCCTTATCCTGCTTACTGATAACAGTATGATTTGTTGTGTGCCATGATGAGCTTAATTGTAGGAGACTGCTGGGAAGCTTTAGCATTTTTTTAATAGCTTTGTATGTCAATCATAACTCTTCCAGTTGAATCGTGACAACTTCAATGCTAATATTCATTATTAGCATTGGGGCGGGGGCCCATGCTCATCCAGGAGAGAACGTTTTGGGCACCTGCCAGATACACCAGTGGTAGCTCAGGGGTCAGGGTGTTGGACTATCAATCTAAGGATTGGGGGTTCAAATCCCAGGTCCACTATGGTTACCAATGCGGGTCCTGGAGCAAGACCCTTAACTCTCGTTGCTCCAGGGTGCTGCATTAACCCTGTGTTCTGATCCCAACCATCAAGTTGGGATACTTGTAAGTCGCTTTGGATAAAAGCGTCTGCTAAATAACTTATTGTAATGTAAATGGAATGTACATTCGGCTTTATTGTTTCAGTAAAGACTGACAGTAGGCATTTTTTTTAACCAAGCAGCTGTAGGAATGTATTTGGGAGGAAGTACCCACTGGAAATATTCTCAGAAACCGTTTTTCTCAGTTGGCTGAGGGAGTCGCTGAAGTAACATAAGCCAGCTAATGGTTTAGAAGTACTTTGTTGCAGTCTTTATTTTCTTGTAAACGTTACAGCATTTTAAATTATTATTATGATTTTTTTGATGTTGTTGTTGTGGGTACTTAACATAGCCAAAAGGGATGTTTAAAGCCACTAAGGATTTGTGCATTTTCTGTAGATACGAAGCAAAAGCGCAATCACGTTGAAGTTTTAGGAATCATTGTCATCTCGATTTTCTGTGGCGCAAACACGATAAAGAGAAGATACAATTTAAGGAAATATGAAAGTGTTATTATTGTACAAAAGCCAATTTACACATTTATATGCTTCTAACAACCTAACTTAACTTTGATGTATTTTTTTCTATTTCTTTTCAACTGTGCCCCTGTGCTGGTTTATAAATATTACACTTTCTATTATTGACTAATTCTAAGTCCTTTACAAGGGAGTGTGTATGTAAGATGGGGTCTTCATAATCTCTGAATATATATTTTTAATATTAAAAAAAACAATCTGAATGTTGCAACAGTCTCATATAGTTATGATGCACCCATAGTTTTGTTCTTATAATTTAAATTTAAAATGACATAATTGTTGTTTACACCCAATCAACCTTGTGTATGACATGAGATATGACATATCATTTAGGCAATCTTTTACCGTTTGTAAAAGCGGGTCACTTAATCCAACCTCTGTGAGAGTTTTACTGACTTTCAGTTACTCTTACTCTTCCCCCACTTCCTGTTTCTGTCAGACCCACTCATTAAAAGCAGGAAATTCCACTGTGCGCTCTCTGGATGGTAAGACAGGAAAGAGAAGAAAATAAGAAAAAGTAAGTTTGTGATTATAGCTGCCCATTGAGTAAAAAAGAAAAAAAAAAGAATGGCAAAAATGAAAGGCGTTTTGTGTGGTAAATACAGTCCTACCTTTTATATTTGGTCAGCCTTTAAGGCTTCCTTACTGAACCAGGTCCCATTTCTCACCTTTTTCTTATACACATAAAAACCTTAAAAAGTCTCATTGTGTAAATCAGGAAACAATGCGTATTCATCTTATCATACCATCTCACGAATTGAGCCATATTTATTAAAATAAAGGACGAAAATAATTTGGTGTCTCTAGATAAACTCTCAGACACCGAATTAAGAACCCCAGAGATTAGGGGACTAATATCAAGACTGTCATGGGATTAGCCAGGAAAAGTGAATTCTTTCCCTCACCTACGATAGCCTTTGATACTCGGTACCTGTGATTATCTCTGAATAGACCCCCCACACTTTTTCTTTCAGTTGTCCTGAGGTCTTTTGATGTTTCGGCCCCTTCTGAGCATTCCTACCCCCATTGCCCATTGCCCCACCTACCCAACCAATGAGTGGAACCAAGACAAGAACAATGGGCCCATTGCTAATTTCAGATGTGGAGACCCAGCATAGAGTCTGGTTGGCTGGAACAAGTTGGTACGAATCAAATCAGAAAGAGAACTCTGTGGAACAGATTGACTTATATAAAGTATGGATTTGCCATAAAGATTGTGATGCATGAGATGCATGGGAGCAAAAACATACAACATGTCTTATCATGAAATAGGCATGAATATCTCTGTGAAAATCATTCTGCAAAATTGAATTACAAAGGAAATTAAATTCAAAACTGAAGCGCCTCAGAGGTCACTCTTGGGTCCAAGTAAGTTTTGTAAAAAGAATATCGTAACTCAAGCAAAAACAATGTTTCATACCAATTTGTTACTAATTAAATTTGCTTAAATTTGAAAATAAATTTCAGGGACCCAACGTTTAATACTAAAAACAAAACACAGATTTAATAGAAACTCGCTAGTTAAAGGCAACAATTAATTATTACCTGTCATTTAAAAAAAAGCTTTTGTTCTACATAATGGGCAACTTGGAGTGGTAGACATTTCGGTAGCACCTTATAATAAATCCGGTATTTATAGACAGGAAAAAGGGAGATTGCATCTATATTAAAACATAGAACTGTGAATTTACATAGTTTAAGTGAAATTAAATTATACTGTATTATAAAATGTCTAAAAAAATCTGAAGAATCCACAAATTTATCTCATATAATTACTTTATGCTTAATCCTTTACATCCAGGTAAGAACCTTTCAAGCATATATAGATCGGGACAATTTAGGGCAGTCAATTCACCTTGAATTCAAGTTTTTTAACTGTGAGAAGAAACCAAAGAACCCGAAGAAAACCCACAGGGAGAACATGAAAACTATAAACTCCACTCACATTGAGATTTAAACCTGGTTCACCATGTCTAAGAGTCAGACGTGCTAAGCACTATGCCACCCCCATAAGTTTATATAATGTCATTTTTTTTATAATATTATATAGGTGTCCAGCTAACCATCTCTTGTTGATGCAATCAAAATGTCGTTTACATTTTGTATAATTTATTTTAAATATACATGATATACAATAACAAACATCCAAATTTTATTTTCTGTAATGAAAAGAACTTTTATCTGGTGATTTTTAAATTACATTTATTACATGAACAGTTAAAGAGAATGGAGAGGATGGACGGGGACTAATGTACCAGGACTTGTGCAAGACTAGTTTTTGGCAAGCATTATTTTCCAAAGAGGAACTCCTGGAGTTTTCCTTGACTGAAAAGAAGATCAGTCCATGAAGGATTTTATTTAGTAGGGTTTAGTCTATACATGCTCAAATTTCTACATTTCTGTCATGTTTTTTTGTTGTTGTCTGCACTGTGTGTAACTGGTATCTATTACTATTGTTGGTGTGGTAGCTCAGTGGTTCGGGTGTTGGGCTAGCAATCTAAGCATTGTGGGTTCAAATCCAAGGCCCTTAACCCTCATTGCTCCAAAGATTCGTATGTAACCCTGTGTTCTGACCTCAGCTATTAAGTGGGATACTTGTAAGTCACTTTGGATAAAAGTGTCTGCTAAATGACTGAATGTCAATTAAATGTTAATGTAATTACATCACAATGTAATTACAAGATCACCAAATATCTCCAAAATGCCTCTTTACAATTAATGCTTAGCAGTCTTGAAAACCCGGTTAACCACAGAGAAGAAGGTCAAAGTTCTTACATTTTGGCTGAACTTTACAGACTGTTGACAGATATGCTACATGAACAAACCTGGTTTGTGAATCGAGGTTGATTAGCACTAGTACAGCACAGCAAGAAGATCACAGGCTTGATTTCCGGGCTGACAGTCAGAGGCTCGTCTGTATGATCTTTGCATCTCCTCCACATGTTGGCATTTTTTTTTAGTCCTGGAATCTGGTAGTAATGGTACAGTCTACCAACTTGTATGTCATTTAAACTGTAGACATTAAATTCTACGTGTTAAAATGTGTGTATTTTGGTCATATCTGCATGTGTTTGGCCTTGGAAGGATTGGTGGCTGTCATGGCTCTATATACTGAAACTTGGAATCAAAATAAATAAATAAATTAAAATATCCATCCATCTATTCATCCATTATCTTCCGCTTAATCCTTTATTAGGGTCATGTGGGGGCGGGGGTTCTCCATACCCATCCAGGAGAGATCAGTTCGGTCGCTGGGCAGATAACATACAGGACAGAGCGCCAATCTATTCCTGGTCTGTAATCTGGGTTTCTCAATTGACAATCATCTTAAACTCTCTGATCAGGTTCCTGCAGATTCGTTTTGTATAATATCAGGAAAATCTGACCTTTCCTAACAAAAACAGGCTACTCAGCTGCTGGTTCAAGCCCTCATCCTATCCCAAGAACATTATTGTAATGCTTTGCTTGCCGGTCTCCCATCTTCTACAATTAGGCCTCTGCAGCCCAACCTGTGTTCAACCAACCAAAGCAAACTCATGTCATTCCACTACTCCTCTCTCTTCATTGGCTTTCTGTCGCTGTTTGCGTTTAGTACAAGGCACTGACTGTGGCCTACAGGACAATCTCTGGATTTGCCCCCTCTTACCTTCAATCCATCTTTACTAAATAAACGCAGACTCGTTCACCGCGCTCTAGTGATGAATGTTGTTTGGTGATTCCAACTCACCGTGGGGCTAATTCTCACTCCATCTTATTCACCACTGCTAAATGATGGAACGATCTTCCAAACACCATCTATAAGGCTGACTTACTCAGCAGCTCCAAGAAACCTCTCAAAACACACTTCTTCCTCAGACATTTGGTACAAAAAATCTAATAATGCACAGGCTTTGATAATACTAGTGTAGCTGTTTTTTTTTTCTAAACTACGGACTTGTGTTGTTCTCTCATTTGTAAATCGCTTTGGATAAAACCGTCTGCTGAATGACTAAATGTAATGTAAATGTCATCAGACCCAATACAACTGTAAACACAACAAAACAGTCATTGAGGTGAGCAGTAGTACCATTTTAATGCCCATGGTTTTGAGCACAGAAAACACACATACACTGGACACAGTGGTCAGATATAGGAATGTAAAGTTCAGTATCACTGTGGGTCTCTGCATCTTTACCAGAAAAAGCACCTCCAAGTTACAATAACTGACAACATGGGTGGAGGCTAACTAACAATAGCCTGTCTATGTTCTTTAAATAGTCTGAAGTGCAATAAAAGAATTGAGAGTCACCGCCTGTGTTCCTGTAGTAAGGCTTTTGGGTGAACGTTCAGCATTTGAGAACTAGACTATATATAAAAACTACTATGTAGTTTTTGTATAATTAAGAAAAAAATCTGACCAAAAATGTGTACTTATCAGGTAGGGTGTTTTTTCAGTAGGATTAAAATAATAAAAAGCTGACTTATAGGCTTGATTCGTTCTGTTTTAACAGTAGCTAAATAACTCCAGCCACATGAGTTATATTGAGTCATGAGAGTTATAAATAAAGATTGTTCCAGATGTTTAAAATAAAACTTTAAACTTGCTTTTAGCAGACATTACCAATGCACTGAAGTATCTGTATGCCCAAAAATATGTGGGCATCTGCGTCACACCAGCAGACCATTATATTTAGGCCATTCATATACCATTGCCAAAGTAAGCCTAAGTAAGAAATAAATAATTATCTAAATGTCTAATGTAAAAATACAATTGCAGTATCTTAATGTAACAATTTGGTAAACAATGTTTGGTTTATTGCACTCTTAGGAATTTAGAAAATGAAATGACGCTCCACAAGATCTCCAAATGTTCTACAAGTTTGTATGCAAGTTTAAAGCTTTATTTCTTTTAGGTCTTCTGTTTGGGACCAATTAGTGCACGTGAACTAAAGTAGTAATAATGGGTCAATTACATAGAAAAAGTAGGTAAACCCTCTTTAAATTCAATGTTTTTTTGTATAAGGCCACACATGATTCACAACACCAAATAAAATAGCAACATTTTTTTTTTTACTTGTATTTTCATACAAATAAAATTTTTTACTGACAAATAAAAAATGTATTTTCATTTCAAAAACAATTAACCTACTAACTGAGCTCTGTAAATTCTGATATGTAGCTATTGGGATATTTTGTATTATTTCTAGATATCAATTTTGGGGTAAATTTGCAGGAACATCAATTCTCTAATGACTGCCAATCTTTCAAACTGACATTCAGTTTGCTAGTATTTTCTATATATAATCTGGTATTTGTTTAGCTGGTTGATGATTAAACATGGTTATTTGTTTGAATAAATAAAATAAAGCTTTAGTAAAAAAAAAAAAAAAAAAAAAGGCACCCGGAGGCATTAAAGTGATGATTGTCCGTTCAGACTGGGAACAGCAATAACAAATGTCTAGGTATTTTTATAGCACCAGATCCGGGACTACAGTTTATTGTAGATAATAAAGGTTTTAAACAATTAACTGATTATCTACATAAGCATTACAAGTTATTTTAGTGGGTTTTAGCGAGCTAGATTTTAATGATGCAGAATGTAGGGATGCAATTACGTGAAAATGTCTTTTAACTTTCAGGATGTAAAAATCTTAAAATATTAACATTGCATAAAAAAAGTTCTATTAGTATTGTCCCAGACAAAATTATGGTTAAAGTTTTCCAATATGCTAAACTGAGACAATCAAATATAGTAACTATAAAGATGTGGTGCCCTATAGAGGAGCCATAGACTTTGATCAAATTCCACAGATGTTTGTATGGACTGTATGTGTCAATGGTTTTTTGCATTCCTTATGTGTTGGGAAACCAATAGCCAATTAGCTGTTTATGTATTTGATCTTTTTTTATCTAAGTTAAATTTATAATAAATAAAATCTATTAAAAGCATGACAAACCATGACATCACAACTTTTATAAAAAATAATTCAAGCTTCTTGTAGGTATTTTGTAGGTATCCCAATATTTGATCTATATACTCTATTCAAAACCCATTCATTATTAGGCTTTTTAGGTACCGTACTCACTATGTCAATGTTTAAACCATTTACCGTACATGTATTTTTAGAAACCATTCTGGAATTACTGAAAGTATATTTCAGAGTAGTCACAATGGGTTTTTACCCTTATTCTGGAAAATTCACATGGCCTGAAGAGTGACCCCCCCTAATGTCATAAGTAGCATCTCAAATGGGAATATCCCGCTGAATCTGCTGCTGTTTATTTCACTTTGAAATAAGAGTAAATGAGGGTCTGTACAGGATGAGACATGAACTTTCCATGTCATGAATTTCCTTTAGATGATGAACTCTAAAGAAATAATCTTACTCACACCTCTTTTCCTGTTGGTATTGCCAGTTTAGACCGCCTTCACTATTTTTAACTTTTGGAGGAGATGGTGATTAGTCACAGACACCAAATTGTGATTTACAGAGTTTTTAAAACATTGGTAATGTAAAAGTCACATTATTCCCAATGAACAAAATTAAGTATTGTTAGGTAATTAGGTCTTAGATACGAAGATATTTGTATGGCTGCACTTGCATTTATTGAGGCTACAATTAGTTAATTGTCACTTTATCAACTGTCGTAACCAGGGTCCTTAAATGATTAAGATGAAGATAATGTTGTTTATTGTACATTCACAAACATTTACTACATGCCCTTATTCAATAATCCCTAAATTGGTACATATATACTGTACATTATGTTTCATTCATGACAGAGGACTAAAATCTGGCTCAACAGCCCAACATTAGAAGATGCTAGAAATGGACTAAGACTGAGATTTGACGGGTCACTAATTTGCATTCCCAAAATTTTAGAAATGTTTTTTTTATTGATTTGCAAAAGTGAAAAAGTAGAAGTTCATATCAAAATAGCACACTTTTCACAGGACAATCTCAACTGCTTTCCATGGCCTTCATCAATTCTTTGCTAGGTTTGCTCACTTCCCATGTGCAGTTAATAGATTGAAATGGTTAGAGGTGTTTCCCATGGTCTTTAATCCACCCTGCGTTCTGGCAAATCATAAAGTTTTTTTTTTGAATAGGAAGAACTAATCTATACCTGCTAAAGCCAGCAGACTTACCTCCTGCATCATTCTCTACATGCCTCTAAAAACAGACAACAAAACACTCCCTGACACTTTCCCCGTTTTCACTTCCTGTACACCAAGTTCTTGGTATTATCTTGTTTTCCAGTCTTGTTAGGGCAAATAAAGACACGGCATTCAGGGTTGGACAGGGTTAAGGACACTTCTCCCGGAAGTCTCAATACTCCACCTTGTTTTTTATAGTCACATTTGAAAGTGTTTAAAATAGATATTGTATGGTATTTAGGGACAAATATCAGGTTCAAATCTTCATTGTTATTAAAAGAAAGAGGGTGGATAAGAGAGAGAGAGACTTTCATAGCTAACCAATGTTTCTGCATGTATCTTCCTTTTTGGGGTGGGAGGTGATGCTGAATCTTTCTTGTTCACCGACAGCTGAATGAACTTTATTGATAACATCAGGACAAGAATGGAATGTTCTAGCAAAGACACATAGCCCAGCCATGAATTGAGGTGTGTGTGTGTACATGTCTGTGTGTGTACACTAATTACAGGAAGTATATACAATTTTGTGTTTGTAAGGCTGTATAAAATGCAAGTTAATGTTTTGGAATGAGGTTATCTTAAAGCCACCGTAAAAGTAAATGTAAATTTTATCTGTGTCCTATTTTCCATCATAATCCATCTTAGTATATTTACTTAAATGTGCATCAGGGTTACTTCTTATTTTTGCTACATACTGCTTCATACTGTTATCTGTGTTTGACAACATGAAATTGATCTTTAGAAACATAGACTTCTCCAACTTAAACTTAAAAATGATTTGATTTGAAGAACCATAGTAAATTACTAGGAATGACAGTGTTGCTAGCTTATTACCAGTGGAAGCTTCTGCTATTTAGCTTGCTAGCTGGATTTGTAAGTCAAAGAATTGATCTATTTTAAAACCTAGCTACTTTTTGTTAAAGCAGAAAACTAAGATTGATTTATGCTGTCACTTGTGTTCATTCTATAAAAAGGAAGACACACTACAAAGTGATATGACAATTAAATCCCCATAATTTTAGTATACAGTAGCATTAGCCTGCATGCTAAAATAATAGCATTAAGATTATTAAACAACAAAAAATTCTGTGACATACAAAAGAAAAAGTGTACACAGAAGACAACATCATAAAATATTTTAAATATCGGTTTACCACAGACCCTAATAAAAGCAGTTTTTGGAGAACCACGTTTAATTTTGCAATTACAAAAATTGTTGCCAAAAAAGAAATACAGAATGATGTAAAATTTCAAAAGCCTATTCCACTTTTTATTCTTAATCCTCTCATTCCATGATGTGGGACAACAGACATCTGTTCAAAAAATAACTACACTGCTTACACACTGGCTTGTGTCATGAGCGTTTGTGGTGGTTTAGACTGAGGTATTTATAGTAGCTATAAAGATAGATCCCAAACAATGTACAGAACATCCGAGACAGAATTTGATCTGTAAGGTCATAATGATTTGTATTGTGTAGTGCCCAACATGGTGACCATAAAATGTGAACTGGGAATGTTAACAGCAGATGGATTATAAGCCATTTGTGATAAGGTTTATGGGACTTTTAACTTAGATATAGTACTGTCGACATGAATGATAGTCTGATGATGGGAAAGAATTTGTTATTGTCTCGATAGGCAACATAAAATGATTTTGTGGCTTTCTTATGTGGGTGACTGCTTTACAGATGAAGGTGTGAGACAGTATTAAGATTCTTTGGAATATATACATGGCAGGGTGGCATAGTGGTAACATGTTAGCCTTTCAGCACTGGGGATCCCATTTTGAATCCTGATCATTGTGAAGTTTCAATGTTTCAGGGTTTCCTCCAGGTTCTCCGTATTCCTCGCACATTCCAAAAACATTCAAGGTAAATTGAATGCTCTAAATTGCCCTGAATAGTGTGTGTATGTGTGTGTGGCTGTGTGAGTGTATGTGTACCCAGCGATAGATTGGCGCCCTATCCTGGGTTTATCTGGCCAGCGCCCCATACGTTCTACCCTGGATGGGCATGGGGAACTGCCCAGCGAGTTTCTGCCCAGTGTTAGATTGGTGTATCTGCCCAGCGCTGAAGTGTTAATGGGCAGTGAAAGATACTGGATGGACAGATGTGTACATTGTGATTTTAAAACAGATCTTGGTGCTTTGTATTCATCTGTAACACACAATTAATGTAGTCAATTGTTTAGTTTATTAGTGTGACTCTTTCTTGTGACTTGGATTGTTTTCTGGAACTGTGCCACAGACCACTAATTTACTGTAGTTTATTATTATATGTGAGAAGAGTTTATCTTGGACTAAGTCTAATGCTGATTTTCAGATTTTTTTTACCTTCTTTAATAAGTGACGAGATATTTAAGTCCATAGTGTTCTGAAGTTGTTTTGTGACGTGTTAAATGTCTCAACTAGTAAATCATCTGTTTGAATTTGCCACATATCCTCAGTGGTCTGATGTTGCTTTCTGATGTTCTATATGTATAGGCAATAAGGTGTTATTTTGGGTTTTGTTTGGCTTAAAACATAACCGCAAAGACATAATGACAGTATGACCTTTTACATGGTTTTATGTAGAGCTGTACTCAACTAGATCTTGCCACAGAGTAGGCACCAGCTGATCTGGCCAGTGTGGCTCTTGTGCAGCGTGCACAGAGTGGTGTCACAGATCTGTTATTGTTTTGGTTGCCTGACTATAAGGAGTTTCTGTGCACTCAAGCTTTGAGATGACCTAAAAGTTTGCAAAAACAGGAAACATCGAACGAGAAATTTTAAAGCTCCAAACATTTTTAAAATAGCAATTTATTGTTTGTATTTAATTATGCTTTAGTCATTTATCCCAGTCATAGGACAAACACATTACCACACACGTTCACACCCAAGGTGATTTTGTAAATATGCTTTTAGTGGGAGAAATCCAGAGTTCTCAGAAGAAACCCACACAGACACAGGGAGAACATACTTCACAAACTCCACACTAAAAGGACCTTGTGCACACAACCCCAGGAATACAACCCAATACCAAAGTGCTAACCACCACACCAACATAACACTCCCATATAATTACGATATGTATAAATGTGTGTGGGAGCCCATGTATATACACACCCCATTTCCAAAAAAAAAGTTATTCCACTTTGTAAAAATAAAACTGTATTTTGTTAATTCACTTAATTTGATATTATGCAAACATAAAGTTTCATATTTTCCATTTTTTGTGGGACAAACTTAATGCTATTTGTTAAACACACAAACAAATTTATAAATTGATATCTGGAACAAACTCTGGGGCAAAATAAGACCAAAAAAATGTTATGGCAAGGTTTCAGCAACCTGGACGGTTTCTTAAAAGTTATCACATTTACATTTACATTTAGTCATTTAGCAGATGCTTTTATCCAAAGCAACTTACATATTAGTGACACAGTGGCTTAGGGGTAAGCATGTTTGCCTCTCAGTGCTGCAGATTCCCGGTTTGAGTGCCGATTTGGGTGGAGTTTCCATGTCCTCCCTGTGTCTGCGTGGGTTTTCTCCGGGTTCTCCAGTTTCCTCCCACAGTCCAAAAACATGGATTTCAAGTAAATTGAATGCTCTAAATTGCCCCGTATAGGGTGTGGATGCGTGAGTGTGTGCCCAGCGATGGATTGGCCTGGGTATATCTGCCCAGCACACGAGCTGGTCTCCCCTAGATGGGCATGGGGAACCCCACCGCAAATAAGCCGAAGATTATGGATGGATGGACTCTGTGCCAAAATAAAAAAATCACGACTGATACAATGTTTCTCGCTATATGATTGCAAAAATGTGTGGTCTTTTATCATGTACAAGCTAACTAAATGTCATAGCACTGTAATTGACATAGGCACATGGGCTTGGAAGTACTGTGAAATCACAATCACTTAAGACAGTCAGCCAATGCTTTAAAAATGCAAACCCAGACTGTTATCAAGAAAAAGTACAAAAACCAACATCTGTCATGGCATGTGGCGAATTGGTGCCAACAACATGGATCTTCCACAACATGGAATATGCGTGTAATGAATAAAAGTATGGGAACACACCTTTTAATTCCTGAATTCGGATGTTTATTTAGTCCTGGTGGCACTGGTATATAACATCAAGTAATGAGCTCTATATTATAAGGCACTTGGCATGTGTCATTTCTACAGCGATTGCCACGTGGGTAGCTTGGAGGTCATGACTTTAAATAAACGTTGATGAAGATAAAATTGAAGAAAATGATCTTGCTAAAAGCAAATCTGTGAGTAACTTCAATAAAACGTGCCTGTAAAAATGCTCAACCCCCGGGGCGTAGAATTGGGAATGACTGGTTTGTGTTTATATTCATCAAATTAGTTTTTCATTAAGACACTAAAGATCATTTTTGTCATTTTGTCTATAAATTAAGTACTCAGATGAACTAATTTAACTATGTGACAGTAAAACAATGGCTTAGTTTTGAACAGGCAGCATGAATGACTGGCGTTGGCACATTTAGTGATCGAAAAAATGCTCTAACCTAAAATCCAGGATTTCTCCAGCTAATTATTTCACTTGTGGAATTTCAAAGGCCATGTACCTCCTTCTAATAATCAAATGTGTGGTTCAGGACACACATCTACAACAGTTTGTGAAAATAAGACAATAAAGACGGTTTTATTTATAGCCCATCTCATAAATAAGCAGTGAGGTTTGGGATCAGAGTGAAAGAGAACTAACACTAATGCAGATGTCTGTGTAGGCTTTCAGACCTGAGTGCGCACACACAAACACACACACACTGCAGCACCTCTAATGCCTTGATGCTCACTTCACGTTAGCTCGGTGTGGGAGTTAACAAGAAAATACAGAGTGCAAGAATGGGGAAAGTGTGATGACAGAAGAGGAATATTTAAAAAAATCAGGATGGCTCGACCCATGCGATGGCTGCTGCTTCAGCGTATGCTTGACCAGCACATCCGATCCTCTGCCTGCAGAACCATAGGCTTCTTTACTGCACACACATCGGAGCAAAGACAGATGGGTGAGTGTCATTTGGATGGTTACTCCCTACGTAGGCAGTCTTTTCAAGAAGGCTTTGCATTTGTATGTACACTGATGTAATAGCTATATCACTAAAAATGGGTGAGGTTTATGAGCATCATATGTATTAAATGGAGGCAGGATTTTAGTGCAATGAGTAAAGCAGTCATTTCACAGAATGATACGGTTTGGGTTTATTCTGGTTGAAGTTTGCATGTTTTCTCTGTTACGTGGGTTTCCTCAAGGTTTCCTCCCACAGTCCAAGGACATAAAAGGCAGAGAAATTAGAGATACCAAATTGCTAGGTGTGAATGTGTTTTTTCGTGTCTGCCTTGTTATGGCCTGGCGACATGTCCAGGGTGTTTTTCTGGCATTCGCCCAATGAGAGTTAGAATAGGTTGCATCACACCCAGGGGTTCCTTGCAACCTTGTACAATGTCAATCATCTTACCAATTTTTGCTTATCATATAATGTTCTCTTGTATTTCAAAATAAATATCTGCTTTAAAGTAATAAGGAATGTGATTTATCTTATATTTTCATACACAGTCTTAATCTATAATCTAAACTTGAGGAGTTTCCCAGAAAAACATTGTTTCACTTTTTTCAATTTAAATATTTTTGCTCTATAGGGTACAAATACTGTAAAAGGGGACCAATTTTTTTTTTCATTGACAAGCATTGTAGATTAGCCACTTCAAAATCATAGTCATCTTACACAACTTTGTCAAAAGTGTAATAACTATGGTGTGCTCAAGAATATAATGTTATATAATTTTGTCATTTATCGTTTAGCTTAATGATTAGCATGTTTTCCTTTCAGCACTTTACCACCTAGTTTCCATGTTCTCCCCGTGTCCATGTGGGTTTTCTCCAGGTTCTTCGGTTTCCTCCCACAGTCCAAACTGGCTGCTCTGAATTACCCGTATATAGTGTGTGCTCAGTGATTAATTGACCCCACCCCCTTCCTTTGCGATACTTGTCTGGGATTGAGTGAAAGATGATGGATAGAGTAATGGGATGGGATGTGATGGATTTGATGGATGGATTACACTTTCTTGGGATGGATGGATGGATGTCTGGATTAGATTGGCTTGGGATGGATTAGATTAGATTAGATTAGATTAGATTAGATTAGATTAGATTAGATTAGATTAGATTAGATTAGATTAGATTA
>JAOUQT010304837.1:0-15617 GCA_025769995.1 Xyliphius kryptos | reverse complement strand
AAATAAATATTTTATTCATTTAGATCTAGGATGTGTTCTTTTAGTGTTCCCTTTATTTTTTTGAGCAGTATATTTTCATTTGTTTTATTTTTAGATTTGATTTAAGATGTGTAATGGGACAAAAAGTAAAAATTTAAAGGGGGATATTTTAAAATATCCTCAGTATGCACTATAAAAGCCATATGATCCCTATACAATGATGCATGGGGGGGGGGACTCTCTTGGTCTCATCAACCCCCCTCTCCCCCTGAACTAGTCAGGATGCAAGGGTGGGGGAGGGGGTCAGAGTGGCAGAACCGTGGCGCTGATCAGGGAGATTGTTTTGTGCACCTGAAGTGGCCTTGTCTAATAACTGTGTGCAGATTTTTAAGCTGTGACATCCTACGCCGCGAACGGAGAGACCGACCACACAGAGCAGGTGGGACGGTGGACACGGCACGGCTACTAAAAGCACTGTAAAAGCCCAGAATTTTGTAGTTGTGTCATGTTAACAACAATTTAACAGAATATTTTTTTATGATGAATAGACCTTAAAATATGTGCATTTTAAATTTAATTTAACAATAAAAAAAAACATAAATTTTATCATGAAAAAAACATTTCAGATTTCCTCCTCTTTTTGTATTTGATGTAGTTTAGCGCTACGTCAAGTATATCTACATATGTAACATCTGTTTTTTATGTCTTTTTTTTAACTAAAGGAACAGGTTTCCTTATACAATTCTGTATACATTCTACAGAATCAGACCACTGTACAGAAATGTGATTTAAACAGAAAGGATGACAAAAATCAATGAAATTTAAACCCAATGCAAACAAAATGTACAATCCTATTTTTTTTAAACACAATCACAGAATTGAAAGTAAAAGTGCAAGAAAAAAAACCTACCCTGAACTCCATTAAGCAGCAGGTCCACACCATTTTTATAGTAGCTAAAAGCAGCTTCATAATCCTCATTGACTTCCCTGTCCAGAGCCATACGGATCTGCTTGGCCGCGTCGACCAGATAGTCTCGTTTAGCCATGTCAGCTTTAGAACTTTGCATGAGTCCTGGTGGAACCCCAGTCCACAAAACCCACAACGGAGCAGAGGATTCATATGTAGGATGATCACATTAAGTAGAGCTGCAGTTCTAGGATCTGGATCCCTCTGCATGTTCCTTATTTCCGCTCCCACACCAGTGGGCTGTTGATGACTTCCTCATTACTGCGGCAGTCTGCCCTCGACCAGAAGAAGGGTGAGAAATTTAAGAAAGACTATTTGTTCTGCATTTATCTCTTAGTGTTAAGCAGTTGTTGTTAAATCATGTGATAATCTGATAAATTCTTCTATAATCTATATATAATATAATCTTATTTTATTTACTGTACATTGTCTTGTGATAAGAGTACATTATGGATAGGAACCCCCCACAAACACCACAATAGAGAAAGCAACAGTTTAAACAAATCAAGTTTAATAATGTCTTACTGAACTATAGCTATTTATAAACGGACAGGTTCGGTCCTTAAATCTGCCCATTTGTCCAGCCAATGACATTACTGGCAATAATGCACACCATTGACCGCTTCATATTCATTTCAATACATATATAAAAATACATTATTTTCCCATTTTTTTTCAATAAACTGAAAATATTTCTTTAGCATCAGCATCCTGTTACGCATCGATCATCCTTCACTTTAAAAACCAGACTAGTTAACATCACAGAAGACCGGTTAATTAGTGATTTCAATAAATGCATTTATGAATCAACCCTTGTTTTTTTATTATATTGTGTGTGCAATTGTTTTAAAAAAAGCTATAAGACATTCAAGGTTGCACATTATTGTGAATAAACCATGCCACGCAGAGCATGATGTATTCACAATAATGCATGCCGCCCTTGTGCCTTATTGCTTTAAAATATTTGATAAAAAAAAAGGTTAAACATACGCTACACAAAAAAATTGACACACCTCTTAATTTCTGAAAATTCAGGTGTTACATTTATTCCAATGAATGGAAAACAATTAAGCACCCATCCTCGCATTAAGCACAGTTGTGTGCCTCCAATTCTAGAAACAGTTTGGGGAAGGCCTATCCAGCATGTATGTACTCCAGGCTTTTATATCCTTCAGTGTCTAAACTCACAAATGCTCTTTTGAATAATTATCCAAATTGCACAGATTAATGTATTAATCTGAGAATATATTGCAATATATTAACAAATAAACTCAGAACAATCGTACATGGACCATCTTAAAACGAAACGCCATAAAATTTCCCAGAAGAGTCAATTGTATTTTTAGATATTCATTTATACACAACAATCTCTAAAGTTCACTCATGATTATGCATGAATGGAAAGCAAACAGCAATCCAGTAATTCTGCAGTGTTCATTGATGAGAGAGGTCAGTGGAAAACCGGCAGACTGATTCAAACTGACAGAAAGACCATAGTTATTTGGTTAAACCAATGGGTACAATCATGAAAGGCTTAACAGAGCAAAACCTACAGCTTTTCAAGAAGACAGACACGGTCCCATATCAGTTTTTAATTCAGTTCTCAATTAAAATTGAAAATCTAAAGAGCTTACATACCTGCCTTGTGTTTGTCTCGGAACCATTTTACAAAAAAGAGAAGTGTAGCAGAATCATTTATTAACCTTCCCTGTGCTTCCAACACAAGATTGTTGCTTCACCTGAATCAACAAAACATAAAATGTTTATTAAAAGACTGATTACTAAAAAAAGTAATAAAATCATTAGCAGCATGAGGAACATAAAGTTCCCAGTATTCTCATATATGACTCATGTTTCTGTTCTAAAATGGTGTCCAAAATGCTGAATGCCTTTCCATAACCAGCACTAGGTCTAAATAGCAGCTAAAAGAAAGAAATGATGACAATTATACAACCACTAAAATATTAGCATCTTTCACATCATTGACAGTCAATGATTACTATAAACCAGGTAGTTAAAGTCCTCAAAAGTGATTGGTTGAGCCGTTTGTCAGGTTGTGACATTGACAATAATGCACACCTCTGACCACTACACATTCGTATCAATGCATTATATACAATACATTATTTTCCTGATGTTTTTGTTTATAAATTGCATTCTGTAACTTAACTGAAAAACTGGAAACCTGTTACTCAGCTATCAGAGTTCACCTTAAAAACTAGATTATGTCGCGAAAGACAAGTTTATTAATGATTTTGCTTTCAATAAATAAATTCATTTATGAATCAATAAGCCACTCGAGGTTGTGTATTATTGTGAATAAATTTCAGGAAAGAGGTGGAACAGTACTCCACTTTACGTCTTGCCCAACAACACCTCTTTCTCGTTATTTATTCGCAAAAACTTGTGTGCCTTATTGCCTTAATGTGTCATTGGTTTACACAGAGGATTTCATCGATAATCATTTTCACTTTCATTTTAATTACTACAGGAGTTTGGATCCTTCCAAAAGTAGTGTTGCCACATGATTTTCAGTCACGTGACCCTGAGAAGATTAAAAGATTTAATTGTACAGTAAACAAGAGAGTGAAGTGCAAACAGAACATTGTCATGAAACTTTAACTTTTATGTGAGTTTTATTCTGATTTATAGTTTATGAACCTGAACATCACAACAAATGTAATCATAATACTCGAAGAATGTTTCACCAGCGTTTTACTGACTCACTGAGTTTATGTTGTGAAACAGCGCTTAGTCAAGCTGGAACACTGTTCCTTTTTTAAACAGTCCCTACAAAGTTGGAGGCATACAATCTTAAATGTATTGCTGCGTGCTTGATATTATTAATTAGTACTATATGAATATGCTACGCTGTGGGTCAGCTAGTGTTATTTAAAAGGCCTAAATCATTATCATTATAAATTTTCATTAGAATTAAAAATGTTTATCTAAGGTCACAAAAAGCCCTGATAAACAGTCTTATTTTTTGCTGTATTTGGGAAGTCTACATAATTTGTCCACATAATTTTTTTCCCTAAGGTCTTGGGGATCATCAGATGTGTTTTGGAAAAATTAAGACAAGCGTCAATGTTCTTTTTGGTCAGCAGCAATCTATACAGATTTCATAGATTAATCATATAATAGTGAATAGACTCGACCTGCACAGTAAGCATTAGACAAATTATTTTATTTAACTTTATTAAACTCTTTTTATGGAGAAACTTTAAGCGGCACGGTGACTTAGTGGTTAGCACGTTCGCCTCTTAGCGCTGGGGATTTGAATCCCAATCTGGGTGGAGTTTCCATGTTCTCTCCGAGCCATCTTAGGTTTTCCCTGGGATCCCACATTCCAAAAACATGGATTCAAGGTAAATTGAATGCTCTAAATTGCCCCTATAGTCTCTGTGTGTGTAAAAGAGTGTGTGCTAAGTAATAGATTGGCACCCTGCCCGAGATGTTTTCCCCTGGATGGGCATGGGGTTCTCTCCCCCCCCCCCACCATGACCCTAGTAGAGGAATAAGCAGAAGATAATGAATGAATGTTTTGTTTACTGTTGACAAGTGCTATAGTGTAATAAACATTGTGTGAATAAAATACTGATTCTGTATTTCTCAATAAAAAGCTAATAACCTTGTTTATTTATTTGAAACGTATTAGATTTCATTTAAATATTGAGCACTGGATCGAATCATCATAAAAGCTCCAATTTACACCGCTACTATGAAGGGCACTTGAATTCAGAGCAGCATTGCGTTTGGAACACGGCAGTTTTCTAGTTAGGATCCGCTCAATTGGATATCAGAACTGTTTTTCGGCAAATTGTGTCGTCCTATTAATATGTGCTCTGAAGAAACACGCAGAGAAATCACAAAGAAGCACATTTTAAAATAAAATTTAAAAAAGAAGGACAATTAAAGATTTACAGTTTAAATCGGTGAGTACAGTGTGGCGTTCAATGAGAGGAGATGAGAGGGAGGGACCGCAATGCAGCCTCAAAAACCAGTAACACCTGCCAAACACGCCGCGCCGTGTCATCCACAAATCTCATCAGCACGTTTATCAACGAAACTCTAAATATTATTTGTAAACTGCGCCGCTAAACGCCGTAACCGGTGTACTACACTACGCTCTCACGCACGGTCATCCGTACAAACCGCGCTGATTGTTTAGTAAGCCTCAAAGGAACGAAACTGTGAGGATAATGTCAGCGGCTTAAAAGTTATCTGACGGAGTTTCAGACAAAATACCGAAACGGAGATATTCAAATAAAGCTGCTGAGTTGTTACCTTCTGGTATCGGTGCTCCGTACACAGCTGTGCGCGCGCCTCTGCAGTGACAAGGCCCGCGTGTAGCCGCCTAGCGGCCACAAAACAAGAGGAAGCGCCTGATTGTCTGTCGGTGACGTCACAAACAACGCTCCAGCTATTTAGCACAGCGCCCCCGGCCATAAGAAATAAATAAATTAATTAATGAATGAACGAACAATAATAATAATAATAATAATAGTAATAATAATGGAGCAGCACTTCCACCTCTCAGCGCTTGGTAGAGTCTCAATGTTCTCCCAGCGTCCGTGTGGATTTCCTCTGGGTTCTCGGGTTTCCTCCCACAGTCCAAAAACATGGATTCAAGGTAAATGGAATGCTCTAAATTTATCTTTATAGTGTGTGGCTGTGTTAGTGAGTGTGTACCCGATGATAGATTGGCACCCTTGCCTGGGTGTATCTGCCCGAAACGTTCTCTCAGTCCTGGAGGATAGACTCAATGGACTCATATGTTAATTCTCTATTAGGGTCACGGTAGGGTTCCCCATGCCCATCCAGAGGAGAACATCTCGGGCGCTGGGTAGATACACCCAGAAAAAAGAATTTGTATTTTATCGCATGGGGTTAAAAGAAGATATTTTATGAAGATACAATACGATGTTGATTCTTTGAAAAAAAAGAATAGCTGACGTATAAATGCATCAAATCGCCAGCCGTATAATCGATGCATCGATTCAAATCGATGCATATTAATTTGGAAAATCTCATTATGGTATACATCACATGATTTGTGCAAGAAATGTTAAAACTGTTGACGTAAAAGATACAAATAAAATTAGAAAATTTGAACTGATGAGTCAGCACTGACCCCTTAAATGATTTCAATTTCAAAAATTCCATAAGCAGAGGACCATGGGCCTTAATTGGTCTAATATCGATAAAATTTTAATGTGTTTCATCAATATCTGTTTTTATTGCACCTAAATATAGACCACTTGACAAGTCAAGAGATTTATTGGTCTAAAATATTAGGATGCTGCAGTAAATCATGGAAATGGGAATTACTGCATTTACAGAGACCAGATGTGTCCAGAAAGCAAGAGGCGGGGCGAAGGGGCATCCAATTACACTATATGGATCCTCTATTGTAAGGCTATCCTTTTCTT
This sequence comes from Xyliphius kryptos, assembly GCA_025769995.1. Taxonomy (NCBI): domain Eukaryota; kingdom Metazoa; phylum Chordata; class Actinopteri; order Siluriformes; family Aspredinidae; genus Xyliphius; species Xyliphius kryptos. The sequence goes on along the minus strand of JAOUQT010304837.1, from coordinate 9,239 downwards.
TTCTTGCCTTCTGATAGCGGAATAGTCACTGTGCTCAATAATCAAGCACAACGCTGTTTACATGGAATAAAGATGATTCAGTAGTGTAAAGCCCTTAAAGTGAATAAAAAAGCATTCCAGACTTTATATTGTCATCACTTGGAGCAAAGAAAGCATATAAATAACATTCCTTATAAAGTACTTGCTGGGTTTATTTAAATTCTAACTTGTACTAGTTCTCATGAAATCTCAGAATCATTCATTCATTCATTCATTATCTTCCGCTTATTCCTTTATGAGGGTCGCAGGGGGGTTCCCCATGCCCTTTCAGGGGAGAACGTCTCGGGCGCTGGGTAGATACACCCAGGACAGGGCGCCAATCCATCGCTGGGTACACACTCACTCACACAGTGACACACACATACACACGGCAATTTAGAGCATTCAATATACGTTCATGTGGGAGGAAAACGGAGAACCCGGAGAAAACCCACGCAGACACGGGGAGAACATGCAAACTCCACTCAGATAGGGATTTGAACCGGGAATCCACAGCGCTGAGAAGCGACTGTGCTAACCTTTAAGCCACCGTACCGCCACCTCAGAATCAAATGGTTGTAATATAGTTGACAAAATGTTTAAGAAGAAAACCTAAAAAAATGCAAGAGATGCAAAAAATGTAATGCTTCAATAAATTTTAATAAAATCTTACATGGAATTACAACACATTCCACCCTTTGACGTTACACCCCGACCTGTCTCTAACCACTGTTAAACTTTACATTGTAGGAGACATAGTAACCGTTATTAAACATGTAGAGTTTTTGATCTCGGGGGTTATAATCCAGACTTACGTAGAAATCATGGAACTTTTCAAACTCAATGTTAACGTACTTCTCCTGTCTCGTGTGTGTATTATAAGTGTAGAAAATCTCCTCGGTTTGGACATCTACAGACCTTGTGGCATAAAGCACGCCACAAACCATGAAGGCATTTGTCACGGATTGTTTAAATACACTCGTCTGCCACACATCCTCTAAAGCAAACGCTGCCTCGTTAATTTTCCCCAACACCAATTTACCATTTGATTCCTCTGTAGCGTATGTTATCCACAGACCTTTTTCATCAGCTGCAAAATCCAAATTCTGATCGGTTGAGTAATGGTATGAGAATTTATTGCTCGCCTTGGGCACTACTCTGTACACACTACTCTTACTGGTCATGTTGTATTTCGCCATGCTGAACGGGCTTCTGTACTGATAGTACAGGGCGTTATGGTGCACAATGAAGTTGTCACCCAAACCCCTAAAGTCATTGGCAGAATTGATGTAAAGCTCATAAGTTCCCTTGGGCTGCCTCATGATCAGTTTGTAGTAGTCTGCGTACACACTTATTCTACTCAGCAATGGATCAGAGTAAGCATAGTAAAAGTACATATCTTCAGACCCAGGGAGGGGCTTGGTGTCTTTACCCCAGCCCCCATATTTAAAGTTGGCATTCAGATCTGCATTTAGTTGGTTAACGACGGGTTTGCCAACTCTTAGAATACCTCCATGCTTACAGGAACCTGAAACATAACAACAAAGCTAAATAAGGACACATCTGTATACAGTCTTAACTTTAGGACATTAGGTCATTTAACAGACACCTTTATCCAAAGCAACTTACAAGTATTCAAACTTAATGTTTGGATCAGAACACAGGGTTGATATAGCACCCCTGGGGCAATGCCAGTTAAAGGTCTTGCTTAAGAACCCACATTGATAACATTTTAGACCCACATTTTAGGGGACCTGGTATTTAAACACACAACCTTTATTAATAGCCCCACTTTCTAATCACTGAGCTATGAGCACCAGTTTGGTAATATTAAACGGTATGTAACTTTTAATTATAGAATGATTAAGTATAACTTGGCAAAACACTATTCATTCATTATCTTCCGCTTATTCCTTTATGAGGGTCGCGGGGCGGTTTCCTATGCCAATCCAGGGGAGAACGTCTCGGGCGCTGGGCAGATACACCCAGGACAGGGCGCCAATCCATCGCTGGGTACACAGGCACTCACACAGCCACACACACATACATACACTATACAGGGCAATATAGAGCATTCAATTTACCTTCATGTTTTTGGAATGTGGGAGAACAGGAGAACCCGGAGGAAACCCACGCAGACACGGGGAGAACATGGAAACTCCACCAAGATAGGGATTCGAACCAGGAATCCCCAGCGCTGAGAGGCGAATGTGCTAACCACTAAGCCACCGTGCCGCCCGCACTGTAGTTTAAAGCAGCCAATTTACCTTGAGTCCATGTTTTTGGACTGTGGGATTCATGGATCTCCAGCACAGGGAGGTGGATGTGCTAACCCACAAAGATCTGGGATCCCCAGAACTGAACTAAGCCACCGTGGCACATTGTTGGCCAAAATATATACTTCATACATCCATACATATATTCAAATATTTGCCATATTAAGCGGTTTTCCTGTTTCTAGTGTTTTTGTAGAACATGCAGAGTGTTATTTCCTAAGCTTTTTATAGAGAGCAGTGAGAAGCGATTGGTCTGTTTAAATCAAATATGTCCAAAAACTTCGTTATTTTCGCTCCGGACCGATAAAACTCCAGTGAAATGTAACAATTAAACAAGTCATATCTATTTCCTCTGTCCATTTAAAATAACACTTGGCTAGAAAAAAACACAGATATGCATTATGAGGGGAAAGCAGCAGGTCACAAGTAAATTATCAAGAGTCTGACCTGTAAATGAATATTAAACTCAGCTGTACTCCTTCCACAGTAAAGGCAAAATGGTAATGGCAGGGCACAAATTCTGCAGTTTAACATTTTACTACTGTGGAAAAAAGGGGCAATGTTGATCTTTCCAGAGTCAGATGGAAGAAAGATGTAAATCTGTGGGACAACATGTTATTGACACTAAAACAGAAGATGTAGGAAAGTTGATTTGCATTTACATGTCACAGAAACTCGAGCTATTTTCAGAAACACTGTACAAAATGTTTATAGGCGTGTTTACAGTGTGCTTACAGGCCGAGCAGTGTTTTGGGGGAAAATCATTGACTCTTTTAAGAGTTCATTAGTATTTTCTCTTTCCATTTGCCAAACCAGTATAATGGCTGTCTTTGAGTTGGGGATTTTAACGAACGGTGAAAAGTGCAAGGGTGGATCTAAAATACTTTTCAATGTGCACCTACTTCCTTTGAAATAAAGCACAGAACCAGAGGATGCACAAGAATGTGGATTTGTCCAGTAGAAGAATTTAAAGGTTCATCCCTTTCCTACAAAAATAATCTTTAGAGGTTGGAGATTATCGTATTTAAATAGACAACTCGCTCAAAGAAAATAAGATACTGACAGCTTGTTATTTTTGATGGCACAATTATTCTCTATTAAATAATTACAAATAATAATTATCTTTTAATTATTAACAAAATAAGTGCCAGAAATTACAGGAACATATATCTATCCATTATCTTCCACTTCCATCCTGGGGAGAAGGTTTAGGGTGCTGGGCAAATACACCAGTCTATAGCTGGGCACACACTCACTCATACACACTATACAGGGCATAGGTTGGCAATAGGCGGCTTGGGTGCCAGATGTGGCCCGCAAGTATGATGCATCTGGCCTGTGAGGTTGTTTGAACTATAATGAAAAAAATAATACATTTAATCAAACCTAGACAACACATATCCGGGTTTTTGGAAAAACAAATAATTTTTTTTGTGTTTGGGCAGAATATCCACAAGCAAATGTCGGTTTACATCACCAATTTATGAAAACTCCGGGGCAAAGTAAAGATTTTGGAAAACTCTGTTTATGTACTTGTAAAAACGCCGCTTTAGGGTCCCAAACGTCACCGTCTGGGACAAATGACGCGGCAATGACGTCACACATGCGACTGTTCAGTCATTTTGTGTGTGAAGAAAACGATTGCTACCGGAGACGTGCCGATTCTTACGTTCATTCAAACGATTTTTGCTCGTTTCTTTTTACAAACCAAATGGTTACAATGCACTGAGGGGCACAGAAGGAAAACTTGGAGGTTGGTTGTTTGTTTTGAGGGATTCTGATTGGCTGACATCTATGCACTTTGGCATGTTAAGACAACACGCAATGGCGTATTTGTGAGGGTTCTAGTGGATAAGCATTTTTTGTTTTTTTAAACGATCCTGTATGTATGATATTTTTGAAAACGATCTGGGGGAGACATTCCTTTTTATAAATACCAGGTCTCCGTCTCAAAAATGATCTTAATTTAATATAGCGGCAATTAAGTGCAGTCTATCTAAAACTGGAGAACCCAGAGGAAACCCACATGGACACAGAGAGAACATGGAAACTCCGCCAAGATGAGTCGTTTTTTTCTGGGTTCTCCAGTTTCCTCCCACGTTCCAAACAAAGATTCAAGGTAAATCGGCTGCTTTAAGTTTCCCCAACACAGTGTGTGTTTGCCCAGCCATGTCCAGGATGTATCTGCCAAGCACCCGAAACCTTCTCCTCTGGATGGCAACCCTAATAGAGGATTAATAAAATAGATGGATGGGAAACAGAGATTAATATCATTACATTCTACAAGGATTAAGTGGAAGATAATTGATGGATGAATCAGTAATAGAAACCTTTAATACACTGAGTCAATCAAAAAAACACACCAAAGTATGAAACCACAGTGCAATTCGCTGCACATAAAGGAAGTGCATCCAAAAATGTGACCCTTAAACATATTCTTATATAGACTTCTTAATTTGTACAGAACAGCACCATTCCGCTCAGCTCGTCTTAAAGGAGGTTGGTATCCGATTCTGGAGTTTGCTTTTATAGAACATTCTAAATAAAGTCCCTAAATTCCATCATAATAATTTCAAATAACCCAAAATATACTGCGAATTTAAAAAACATGCCGTGAAAAGCTGGAAAATGTCATGGTACAGAAGCATGAGCTTATAGTGTCAAAACCAATGTCACTCACCAGGCCAATGAAGGAGAGAGGTTCACTTCCAGGAGCCATGGCTTGAGGTTGGAATCGATGAGAACATCAAAACCGTACAATTCTGCAGACAGAAGCAAGCACATGTATACACACACACACGCACACACACGCACACGCAAACAATTTAAACTCAAGCTTAGAAATAAGTGTCATTCTAGAGACCTGAGCTCTTAAGGAAGAAGCCTGATGTTCGATGTGTTTTTCTGCTACTGATTAAATGGAATAGAAAAGGTCTAATCGTTTTAAAAATCTTTTTAAAAGACGGTTGTTAAGGTCATGGACAAAATTCAATATACTCTATTTAACGGGAGAGATTAAACACAGACCAAGATAAGAAACATATTTATACCCACTGACAAACCCAATAAAATGTTATTAGAAATATTTTTCAAAGACGATCTAAGCCAATTCTTGAAGCCAAAAATACATGCAGGGCTAAAACTGTAGAAAAATATGCATGTGCAATCGTCGGAGCAGATGTTTTCTTCAAAAGACGCTTGAGTGACCTCACTTTTTACATTTTTTTCCCCCTTAAGGGGGCACCTTTACACGAGGAACGGTTCCTGCCGAAACATCACACACCTTACACATAATTATTGATATGTTGCTCTACATGAAGACGATGAGGGCTCTTTTGCAGTTGGACTATTGCCATGCACACTTGCTGGTCTTCCAGTTTGCACAAGCAGGCCTCTGCAGCTCATCTTGTGTTTAATCAGTGAGCCCATGTCGGAGAATGGAGGTAATCATAAAACAAATAATCAGGATTTAATTTGGATCTTTGGTGTAATTTACCTGAATATTGCAATTGAATGAATTTATTGTTGGTTATTTTTTTTTTATTCCAGCTACACGAGTTTCTGTGATGCAACGGTTATTTCAACCGCATTTCTGCATGATAAAGTGGTTTTTATAGCCATAAAATAGCTACGGATGTGTGGATGTTCTGGCAAATGTTCCCCACTTCTGAGAACTGTTTTTTCCAGGAGGACAATGCTCCATGCCACACAGCTAGGAACATCAATGTGTGGATTAAGGACCACCAGATCACGACCCTGTCACGGCCAGCCCAATCTCTAGACCTAAACCCCATCGGAAACCTCTGGAAAGTAATCAAGAGGAAGACGGATAGACACAAAGCATCAAATAAAGCTGACCTGCTTGAATTTTTGAACCAGAAGTGGCATAAGGTCACCCAGAAGCAGTTTGAGAGACCGGTGGAAAGCATGCCAAGACGCATGAAAGCTGTGATTGAAAATTATGGTTATTCCACCAAATATTGATTTCTGAACTCTTCCTGAGTTGAAACATTAGTATTGTTGTTTCTAAATGAATATGAACTTGTTTTCTTGCATTATTTGAGGTCTAAAAGCTCATCTTTTTCGTTATTTCGACCATTTCTTATTTTCTGCAAATAAATCCAAAATCTATGCTTGGAATTTCGGAGACCTGTTGTCAGTAGTTTATAGAATGAAAGAACAAATTTAGATTTTACTCAAACATATACCTATAAGAAGAAAAATCAGAGAAATTGATCATTTTGCAGGCAGCACAGTTGCTTAGTGGTTAGCACATTCGCCTCTCAGCACTGGGGATTCCTGGTTCGAATCCCACTCTGGGTGGAGTTTACATGTTCTCCCTGTGTCTGCGTGGGTTTCCTTTGGGTTCTCCGGTTTCCTCCCACATTCCAAAAATATGAAGGTAAAATGAATGCTCTAAATTGCCCTGTATAGTGTGTGTATGTGTGTGTGAGTGAGTGTGTACCCAGCGATCGATTGGCGCCCTGTCCTGGGTGTATCTGCCCAGCGCCCGAGACGTTCTCCCCCGGATGGGCATGGGGAACCCCCCCCGCTACCCTCATAAAGGAATAAGCGGAAGATAATGAATGAATAAATGGTTCTTACCGTGTGTTTTAGACAGACTGATGGCTGAAATCTGCCAGGTTGTGATGGTGTCCCCCAAGAAACCTTCAATGCTCTTACTGGAGATTTCACTTGAACAAAGAAAAGCAGCAGCTTAGATTCAGTTGCAGATTCCATCTGCAGGTTGCGCTGATATATTTCATAATATCCCATAACTTTATACCATTGAATACTCTGCTTAGACCCATTGTGCCAAATATGGAGATAACGAGGACTACAGCATGACACAGAACCTCAGTGATCAAGTATTTAGAGTGTTCTGACCCCGACCATTAAATTGGGATTCCTTTAAGTCGCTTTGGATAAAAGCGTCATTACCATTCACTTTGTGCACACGGTGGCACGTCTACGTCTTTCCACAGCCAGCTCTCAGGAAAATGCGATCGGGAAATGATTTCCAATGACTCCAAAAATTCATCTTCATCATCTTCTACAGATCGGCGAGCTTCAGACAAACACAACAATGTTTAGTTAATGGAGAAGGGATCCCTCGAGGAAATGGATCTACAAGTGAAGACGTCTTACCTCGAGAATGCTCCTTACGCATTTCAACCTCCTTACAGCAAAGCAGGAAGGCTTCCACACAGTCTGCATCCATGGCGAGGTCAGCAGCTCTTTGTTCGCAGGTGTAACTCGTCTTGTTTTCCTTCAGTCCGTCAGAGCAGCAATGTTCCAAGTCGCCACTGTAGCTGGAGCTCTCCTCAAGGTTGCTGTGTGTTTGGGTGAACTGTGCGAGACCCTCAGCTCTACGTTTTCTCTTTTGTAGGACGGGACAATCCTGGTCTGTGAAGATCAGTGCATCAAATAAACATCAAATAAACCCAAGAATGTTGTTATTTTGAAACATGGCACTATAAATTGACCTGTCCTTGTGTTGGTACCCCCGGCTTTATCTGACTCAAACATCAGACCTGCGTCATGGAACACACTCATGCTGTCTACTCCACCTCCAGCCGTACAGCCCGTATCATGTTTCTCTACGATCTCCCAGATCTGTGGGTTTAAAATGGAACGAGTACTGAGAGGTGGATGCCAAAATGAATAAAGGTTTTGATGAAGGACTCTCACTTACCTTGTTCTGTGTGAGTAAGTTTGTATTAAGGACAAAGACGCCTTTATCCGCAGCAACCAGTCCAACCTTGGCACTTGGATCTCCAGTAACGATGAGGCTGAATAGATCTCCAGGGGCAAACAGCTTCTGATCTTCCTTTAGATCTAATTTCAGCTAAACACATACACCAGCAGGAGCAGAGTAAACACCGGAGCCAACACTTTACCGGCACCAGAAAACCAGCTGATTTAACCAGCGTCTGTCACATCTACAACTTCTTCTAGCCTGATAGGTTCCTACATTCCTGATGGATTCATCGTCCCATTTACCAATTGCGGCATCTGTGTTTGTCTTCAGCGTGGGCTACGCCATTTTTTTGTCAAGATAAACTGCTTAAATAAACTTTTCTGGCAAGGATCATTCCTCTATCTCTTCATCACTTCAACTTCCTGCTTGGAGATGAACCAAAAACATTAGCATGGCGTGGCTCTGAACCTCTTCTGGCTTACAGAATACATTTCAAACTTTTTTTTAAGCCCTTACAGCTGTTGATGTCATTGGGACCAAGCAGACTTAAGCTGTCTTAGAGGGGCTGTGTAAATACCAGCCATAGCTGTAGCGGTGTGGGGTGAACCAACGAAACCAAGGGTCTCTGAAGAAGTCTGATGTAGGTGGGTCTACTAAGGATGCTATTACAGAATCTATTCTAATAAAAGGTATCTATCCCCGGCTCTCTGACTGACTCATCACCAATTTTCCAATGACTCGTGTAAGTAGAAGGCTAAAATTTGGCAGACTCATTCCTTGGTGAACAACATTCTAGACTAATCAACATACAGTCTTTTGACTGATTCGCAGGTTTAAAGGGTTAATTATTATTGTGCATCAAGTGATGGACCTTACCGAACCCATGCACCTGTCTTTCACATCAACCCAGATGGAGTCAGAAATGACCTCTGAGGTTCCCACGTGGTAATACGCCACCACTCGGAAAGAGGGCAGCAGATCCTCGGTGATTTCGTCAGACAGAATAACCTGTGACTGCCCGGTATACTTAAACCGCTTAGCCATCACAATCTGACCTTTACTGAGGAACTAAAAGAAAAAGAAACAGAAAAAAAAGTGCTGTTTTTAATCAGCATAGATCTTGAGCGTATATATTTTATTTAATTACAGTCTTTAGTAACGAGCGTTGTGTGGTTACTGCAGTGTGGAAGTGTGTGTTCTGAATCAGGTAGACGTGTGAGAGCACGAGAGTGTCACTGCTTTCT
>JAOUQT010304828.1:0-15617 GCA_025769995.1 Xyliphius kryptos | reverse complement strand
TTTCAACTGAAATATTTTATTCATTGAGGTCTAGGATGTGTTATTTTAGTGTTCCCTTTATTTTTTTGAGCAGTGTATATTGGAGATTATTAAAACATTTGCTTAGATTTTTGCAAGCTAATGGTCTTCCATCTTTTATGTATATAGAAATGTGTAACTTACAATTTAATTAATAATTTAATCTAAATATGGCATTAAAAACTCTTCATTTTTAAAGCGATTTACTCCACCACTTAACTAGAGGTTTGTATTCCCCAATTGTTTTGGATGTTTAAAAAGAAATACTATCAAAACTGTCTTTAACATTCTAACCTCAGCTATTTTTCCATCATCAGATTTTACTTTAGAGTGGCTTTAGCTTGTACACTCATCTTATATCACTTATGGTAATGGGTGCTTAAGGCTAGATTGATGGATCCATCATGGTCTGAAACCAGAGCAGGAGTGCTGTATCGTACTGCAGTAAAGCCTCAGTGCAGAGTTTGACAGACCTGCACTGCAGCCCTTCTGAACTGTTGGTGATCTGTAGATGCATTTGTCCAGGTTTTGGGCGCATGAGACACAGCAGCCCAAATGTTCATACCATTTCAGGAACAATCTGTCTTTTGTCCTATTCAGAGGCTATAAATATAATTTTGCAATAAACCATAGCTGTGATGGTACCTGGGGGATGCATTATAATAAAAATCGGCCACTTCAAACCCCAATGTAAAATTCCACACCTAAAGGACCCCCTGGATATGGATATCTGTTTACAGTAGTTCTGCCTTGTTGGAGCAAGATCCACACTGAGTGGGAGGGAATAGTCAATGGGGCATTTGTGGCTTCATGAGAGATGGTGCTGCTTTACTCTAATTAGGAAAAGGACTGCAGAACATTTGCATCTAAGACATTTGCCTAATATCAGTAATCCACATTTGGCATACATATTTTTCAACTATTAAATTATTGCACTGCCTGCAAAACATTTTCAAACAAATTAAAATTTCTCTTAACTGATGACTATTCTATAAAAGAAAATCAATAAATATACAAATTTAAATTTTGAGGCCTAGTATGTTGCCATTAACAGAACTTCCTGTCATGGCATTCCTGTCAAATCAAAGCCATGCTTTATTTTGCTCTTGATAGAACAGAGGATTCATACACAGAATATATGGCTATGTAACATATCCTTGTAAAGAAACAACTACAAGTATAAATACACTGGCTAAGGTAAGTATTCAGACCCCTTTACATTTTTCACACTTTGTCTCATTTGCTAAAATCCAAAAAGTTAATTTTATTTGTCATTATTGTACATTTAGCACCCCATCCTGAAAAGAAATGAAATGTGGACAAAAAAGAACAATAAATATCACATGGTCTTAAGTATTCAGACCCTTTGCTCAGTATTAATTAGAAGGACCCTTTTGAGCTAGTACAGTCTGCTTGGGAATGATACAAGCTTTTGGAGGGATCCTATGCTATTCTTCCTTGCAGATCCTTTAAGGTTCCATCATGTTGGATGATGAACATTTGTGGACAGCCATTTTCAGGTCTCTTCAGAGATGCTTAATTGGGTTTAGCTCAGTGCTCTGTATGGGCCAGTCAAGAATTGTCACAGAGTTGTTCCAAAGCCATTCCTTTGTTATTTTATCTGTGTGCTTATGGTCGTTGCCTTGTTGGATGGTGAATCTTCAGCCCAGTCTGAGGTCCTGAGCACTCTGAAACAGGTGAAAAACAGCTGAAAAACACCCCCTAGCATGATGCTGCTACCACCATGTTTCACTTTTGGGATTGAGCAGGTGATGAACAGTGCCCGTTTTCTCCACACATACCCTTAAGATTTAATGCCAAAATTTCTATCTTCGTCTTATCAAACCAGACAATCTCATTTCTCATAGTCTGTGAGTCCTTTATGTGGCTTTCATATTTCTTGCACTGAGGAGAGGCTTTTGTTGGGCCACTCTGTCATAAAGCCTCGACTGGTGGAGGGTTGCCTTGCCACAATTCTGTCTCCGAGCTTTTTGGGCAGTTCCTTCGACCTCATGATTCTCATTTGCTCTGACATGCAGTGTGAGCTGAGAGGTCTTATATGGACAGGTGTGTGCCTTTCCTATTCCAGTCCAATCAGTTTAATTAAACACAGCTGGACACTAATTAAGTAGTAGAATCATCTCAAGAATCAGAAGAAATGGACAGCATGTGAGTTAAATATGGGTGTCAGCAAAGGGTCTGAATACTTATGACCATGTGATATTTTAGTTTTTCTTTTTAAAAGAATGTCTACAATTTCAGTTTTCTTCTATAATGAGAAATAACATCAACTTTTTGGTTTTAGCAAATGAAATGAAACTAAGAGTAAACATTTTAAAGGAGTCTGAATACTTTTCGTACCCACTGTATTAGGTGCTGCAGCTGTAATTGAAGTGTTTCTGAAGGTGTATCTAAAAACAAAATTATCATTGGTTAAAATGCAGTATAGGGTAAATTGGGATAAAAGTATATGGTAGACCTAAAGTTAATACCTGTAATATTTTACACTTGGAATCAAACCTAGAATATTCATGTTGTGAGGTGTAAGCATTAAAAGCTGCACCACCATGTTACCAGCATAATGTAAGATTTTAAAATGAATACAACCTCAGGTGAGGTGGCATGATGGCATAGTGGCCAGTATGTCTGCCTCTCAAAATTGGAGATATAGAATCAAATCCCAATCTGGGTGGAGTTTTCATGTTCTCCCTGTGTCTGCGTGGGTTTGGTCTGGGTTCTCCAGTTTCCTCACACAGTCCAAAAACATGCATTCAATGTGAATTTACTGCTCGAAATTGCTAATATCCAAATAGCCCCTATTTAGTGTGTCTGTATAGAGTGAGTGTTTTAATTATTTACTTGTATTTTTATTAGTGTTTTATTTTATTATTATGATTATTTCTTATCTCATTTGTAAGTCACTTTGGACAAAAGTATCTGCTAAATGACTAAATGTAAACTAAATATAAAATGCTAACACCTTTTAAGAACAATTTAAAAAATAGAAAAATACTACACTACAGTTTTTGTTTTTGTCATAATATCCTGTTCTGAATATAGATAGTATGATTTGGTTGACTTTTTTGTTAAAGGAATAATTATTTAAGCACAAAGCTTGCATGAGGCAGTAATCTAATAAACTAAAGGCAAAACAGTAATAGTGCAATTACAGCCTAAACTGCACATTAGTTTAATTCAAAACTGTTGATTCAAAACTCTTGTAAAAACTCTGACTGTAAAAAAACAAAACGATAAAATATGTATGGATGTATTGGATGTAAACAAATACGTAATATTGGATCTATTGGATATGTCACATGAATTATTGTAGATTGTCAGGAATCAACAACAAAAAAAATCCATTAGGCATAATAAAATCCTGAATATGTCAAGATAATGAAAAATTTCTCTTTAAAACCACTTTGCTACTGTGTCTGGCACAGATTTTTTAAGATCAGGGAACTGATTTTGAATGAACGAATAAACAATGCGCATTAGTATCAGTCATGCATTTCATTTATAATTACAGCTTGATTTGTGAATCATTAAGCCTGAGGGCTACAATCATGTGTGCTTGTTTTTTTTTGTTTTACAAGTATAAATCGGAGAGATGACTTGAATGACTTGAATGTATATATATGAATAATGCGGATATATGAATTTACTTGCCTCATGTTTCATTTTATGTGCGTTTTCGAGTGTGAGTTATATCATGAGGGAGGCCGTTGTAAAACCCAGCAAAGTATGGCTTACCACTTTAATCCTGATGTGGTATGTGGTGAGGACTTGTCTGGGGGGATGATGTAAACTCTGCCACAGAGAAAAAGACCCCAATGCCCAAAGGGTTCTAATCTTATGTCCTCTTTAGCCTACATTTATTCACTTTAATTTCATATTCTTTTTGATACAAAGAAATTTACTTCATATACAGACCAATAATCCTACAACAGTAATTCAATATCCCATTCTATGCCTGTTAGATGAGAGTACGAATGTGAGATTTTTTTATGCAGGTACTCAGTATGTGTGGCAACATGTTAAATTATATATCAAAAGTTCTTTCGAAAGACTTTCATAATCGTTTTTTTCTGTTAGATGTGAGGCAGTAAATTATTTATAGGTACACCTTGAACAATAGCACTGAGCTCATGAAACACCTGTCACAGGCAGGTGGAAAAACACAAAGACATGTTTACAGGGAATAAAATGCGCAAAATGTTTACTAAAAACCATAATAAACTGTAGTCATGTCAGCCAAATGGCTTTTTTATTGTCACCTGCATCTTAAGAGCTTACAGCCCAAAGAGTGACTGGTGAAAAATGATTTGTTTATTATTAACCTCACAGATTTTTACCTATGAGCACAAAGGCTGAATAATAAGATATAAGCATATATATTGTCTGGCTAAAATAATGGTCATCACCTGGATGTAACTGTGATCTGGGGTTGCTGCAGTTCGTCAGGTCTGGGTTCAGCAATGTTACGTGTCCGAAGAATAAGGTCAGCTGACGACCTGAATATATTGAACCACCAGGTTAGTCTATCAACAGATTGTTTTTTCCCTGATGACACAGACATATTCTAAAATGACAATGTGAGAATTCATCAGGCCCAAATTGTGAAAGAGTGGAGCGTTAGACATAATTTTTATACTTGGATTGGCCAGCACAGAGGTCAGGCTTGAACTTCCAAGTATCCCATCATCAGTACAAGATTCATTCATTCATTCTTTCATTCACTAATTAATTAATTCATTCATTATCTTCCTAAAAGACCTAAATTCAGCCATTAAGCGTTCTTCCCCAATATTTGTGTCTATTTAGTAAAGCAATAAGGCATTAGAAAGCGTGCATTATTGTGAATAGATCATGGGAAATACCTGCAAATGCCTTATTGTTTTTATAAAATGTTTACAAAAAAAAAAGGTGTGATTTATAAATGCATTTATTTAAAGCAAAATGGTTAGTGAACTGCTCTTCCGTGACATAATATAAAGTGAACACTGACGTTAAGTTACAGGTTTTCAGTTTTTCAAACAATCAAAAACTAAGAGCTAGTGGGGAAATAATTTATAGTAGATGTGGGTTTTTGCCAATAATTTCATGGCAGGACAAATGGCTCAGCCAATCAGATTTTAGTACCAGATTGTATAATGTCTAATAATAATATTTCAGTGCAGTAAAAGTAAATATACACTAAATAAACTGAGTGTGTGTGTTTGTGTGTTTGTTTGTGTTTGCGTGCCTACACACTAATAGTGTGTCCATAGGATAATTTACTTGGTATGCGCAAATGCAAGCATGCACACACGTACACATGCACACGCTTGTCTTGCTCATCCTGCTGCTTCATTAGGGCTGGCAAAGCTTAAACAGCTTAAAAGTCTGTACCAGACGTCCCCATCTATCCACAAAGCCCGAAGCCATGCTGTGCACTCATACCTTCCAAAACCAAGTATGAAAGCTTTGATCCTGATATGCTCAGTGCCACTGAGGGGATATAACAAGATGGATTTAGGCAGACAGAATAAAGGTGTGCCAAGACCAGCCACAGCTTCGAGCGTTACCCAGCTTGTACTGTATAAGTGTGTAGGTTTGCATATCTTATAATATTTTTTTATTAAGACATTTATTCATGTCTGTGTAAGGGGGGTGTTTTGTGTCCTCCTTTTTTCTGGCCAGTCAGTTGAGCAAACAAATACAAGCTGAAATAATAAAGATTAACTACGATTGTGGGTGGAGATTTAACAGTCATACTGAGATGGATGAATTTTTTTCTCCCTATTCATATCCCCCACCCTCTAAGAGTTAGATTCATTCTGATTAAATCAGCTCGCTCCATTTCCTCTCATGGAGACTTGCAGGCTTCTGGTAGGTAGGCAGGGGGATCTAAAGAGACAAAGATGCATTTGGTATAAGACAGGAGTTTTGGGCCCAGTCTGCTGTGTAGTCATTTCCCCACAGTCTGAGCTGAGAGCATTTCAATACAGTGTGTTAGCAGATATCGTGATACTTGATGTCAGAATCCTAACTAAACTCAGTTTATGTATAACATTAGTATTAAAGTAGGAGGAAGCAAAAGCTCTAAAGAAAGCTAGTTTATTATGGTACAATGAGTCATATGGTAAAAAACAATATAGTAAAGCTGCATTTAGCTATAAACTAGTTCTAATGGGGTAAAATGACTAATTGCATTTGGAACATATTACAGTAAATGTCTGGTACAATGCTTAAGTGTTCATTTCAAACGTGATCTTGCAATGGAAATAAACATCTGCAAATATATCAAATGGAGATAGAAAGAAAGCAACCTCAGTTCCTAATTCTTAAGACACCACTATGTTACTTAAAGATAAAATAAAAGTAAAGAAATAAGTAAAGTAACAATGAATGCCCCAATAATTGTTTGTAACGGAACATCAAGTTGTAGTTTGTTGAAAAACAATATGTTTGATTTTATCATGATAGTTTTGGTACACAAATAATTCTAGCCATGCCGAGCGATAGATTGTCAGAATGACAATCGGAATACTTTATTGATCCCCAAGGGTAAATTGCAGGGTCCAGGGTGTATCTGCCCTGCGCCCTAAAAGTTCTCCTCTAGATGGGCATGGGAAACCCTATCGCAACCCCTGTAGAGGAATAAGTGAAAGATAATGAATGAAGGAATTCTGGACAAAAAATGTATAGTATTTGGTTTTTAATATTTTACTTTTATAAATGTTCTTTTACCCACCCTCTTAGATATCCCTTTGGCATCCAGTCACAAACAAATGGCTGCTTTGTCCTGACTAATAATCATTTTTAACAGATCATTTGAAGTTGGGTGGCTGATGGTTTGGTGGTTAGCATGTTTGCCTCTGAGCACTGGAGATTCCCAGTTTGAATTCCGATTTTGGTCAAGTTTCCATGTTCTCCCCGTGTCTGCTTGGGTTTTCTCCGGCTTCCTCCCACAGTCCAAAAAAAATGTGTATTTTATGTCAGTTGGCCGCTTTAAATTGTCCCCATAGTGTGTTTTTCCCAAACCCAGTAGAAAGCAAGGGTTGTGTCAGAAAGGCCATGCGGTGCAAAACACTTGGCCAAGTCTAATATGCGAGTTCATCGCCTGAATGATAAAGTGTAAAATGCCGAAAAGAAAAAGAATAGTTTATTTGAAGTTAATCAGATTTTGTAACAATGGACTATGATGTTCAATCTCTTTTGCATGCCATTGAAATCACGTTGATGCTACTGCTGCTCTTTTTTTCCATTTGATTATGAAATGTGCTAGACCAAATGCCCTTGAGGAACACAATATGCTAAATTGTGCATTTTGTATAAAATGCTTACTCCAAACTAAAGAAAAGTAATATATGTGCAAAATTTGTA
Organism: Xyliphius kryptos; assembly: GCA_025769995.1. Taxonomy (NCBI): domain Eukaryota; kingdom Metazoa; phylum Chordata; class Actinopteri; order Siluriformes; family Aspredinidae; genus Xyliphius; species Xyliphius kryptos. The sequence goes on along the minus strand of JAOUQT010304828.1, from coordinate 8,231 downwards.
GATAATTACAGCGCCTAGTAAGTTAAAATAGAATCATATGAAATAAACTAGAACACAAAAGACTGACTTTAAGCCAAACCCTTATAAAATCTAACAAATGCTTGGCGTGTTCAAAGAAATGGTCTAGAACTTGTGCCTCAGTAAACTGGAACAGCTGGTGCACGTGCATGTGTATGTGTGTGTGTGTGTGTGTGTGTGTGTGTGTGCTTGTAAGTGTTTGTGTGTAAGTGTGAAAGTAGTTTTTTTTTTTTTTTTTTTTTTACCAGATGTAGAAATAAGCCCTATATAAGCAAGTGCCTGTGCCAGTGAGGATTGTTAGTGTGGGTGAGTTCTTTGGCTCAGAGGGTCAGATCTCATTACACATCCCAAAGCTGATTTCATTAATAAACCTGTGAGCATTTACAGTACGTCAGGGACTGGACCATGTTTCCTGTTTATTAATCAGACAAACAGCAGTGTGCTGGTCTATGATTAACAAACACATCATAGCTCATTTTGTGGCTCCTGCACTTTATCACACTGCTCATGGCAGGCTGCACCGCCTCAGAGACAATCTTGTCCACTATGGAGTGTTAGTGGCAGAAGGCAGGTAAAGCTTTGTGGCCTCAGGTCAAGACGGCATGGGAAGCCAAGGGAAAAGCAAATTAATTCGGCCATCTTGAATAATCTATTTGCAGTTTAGTTATAAATGGTATTAAAGTCATTGGAATCTTGCTATATAGACCCAAATAATTTTTCTTGATTAACATCTGAACTAAATTTGCTGCAATTATAACAATAAAAATAAAGAGGCTGATAGGAAATTGCACTCCAGTATGTTTAATAATATAGTAAAATGTGTATTTTTGAGTATGCTACAGCTTATGCAGTGCAAATAGTCATGTAGAGATATAGCAATGAATATATTCATGCATTTATTATTTTCCACTTAGTCCTCTACAAGGGTCGCGGTGGGGTCCCCTATGCCCATCCTGGGGATAACGTTGGGCAGATATACTAAGGACAGGGCGCCAGTCTATTGCTGGGCATACACTCACACACTTACTCACACAGTATATGGGGCAATTTAGAGCAGTCAATTTACCTTGTTTTTTTGTGAATGTGGGAGGAAAGCGGAGAACCTGAGGATACCCAGGCAGACATGGGGAAACTCCACACAGATTGGGATTTTAACCGGTAATCCCCAGCACTGAGAGGCGAATGTGCTAACCACTAAGATACTGTGCTGCCAGCAATGCATATATATGTCGGACTTCCCATGTTTCGGTAGATGGATATAACCATAACAATATATGATGTCCTGTTACTTTCTGTATGTTAACATAATGTTGTTGAATATTTTACTCTCACTTGACAACATGCAGGTCGTGGGTTTAGTTCCCAGGAGAGGTGGACAATGCCATTTCTATGTGAAGTTTAAACACTTTCTACTTTATTCAACTCGCACCTCGCAGCTTGATTTGGGGTGTGTCATTGTGTCTTTCATACCAATGGAAATATTATGCATAATGGCATTCACTGTGTGTGTCGATTGCAATTCCTTTCAAGTGCCTGGTCTGACTTTGGTGGTTCGCTTTTTGAACGTCACAGTTCGTAATTTTATGTTTGAATAATAATGTTGTTAAGTCCCAATTCTTCCTGCAGCTTTTGACTCTGAGTTGTTGATTATTGAGCTTGGAGAAAAAACAGACACAGTGGTATTAGGCTTCTCTAAACAAGGTTTATTCGAACACCATTTTAATAGAAAATGCACAATTAAACACTAGATTTTTTAGTACAAAGGAAGTTGACTAGCTACAGTTAGGTGAAAGTAGAGGTGTTGTTAAGGGAATGTGTATTTTTCGCCTTTAAAATGTTAAAATATTTCTCACAGAGAGACCAGACTGACTAAGGTTTTAAAAGCTGTTTTTTTATTATTTATTTATTTTTATTGTTGATGTAAAAGTTTGCATAGCAGCCAATTGACATGTGCTATGGTTTTGTGCGCTGCTGCATGTCCATGTGTGAAATTTACCTGAGCATACCTTATTTCGAGACCACCACGTCCATAAGTGTAGATATTTTCGCAAGCAGTGTTTCACCGTTTCCGATGCAGGCAGAGGGCGTGAAAATAGACTGTTGCCGGGGTGTAACAGATCAATGAGCATCACTACACGCCTTGCGCAGGGTGTAAGAGAGAGCTTATAAACTACCCTGCTTAATTGAGCCTTTATTCGCAATACTTGTTTTTTATTTCGCTTGCATTTTTCTCACATCTGTTCAGTGATAACTTCTCTGTTTCTGAAGACTTTTCAGTGTGTGTGTGTGTAATACAACATTTAACATATTTTAGGCAATTAAAATCTTACTGATAAAAAAAAATACGACTCACTTTTCTAACAATGTGTTATCTACAAGCATTCTAGCTATTGACAGCTTTATTGAGAGTGCTTTGCTTGAAATTACACCTCAATAGCCCAGTAATGCCAGACAACACGCATTTCAGTGCAATGATCAAAGGAATAGCCGCAGTCTAACATTAAATCTTTGTGCACATTTGGTCGGACACTCATTGCCTTCGCAAGAGATGAGTCTGGCTGCACACACATTTGTTCTGCTCGTAAGATAAGGGGCCATTCCTCAGTAGTGTTTTTCTCATTGCTGGCCCTTATTCATTATGCATACTGTTTAAGGTGTCACTCTCCATTTACTGCCTTGAGGCTTTGTGCTAAGTAAAGTGTGTCTGCTCACTGTCTGTCTCTGCTGCCTCTGCTCCTCCTGAGAGAGTGCTCCACTCACCTATGAAGAAAAGGCTAAGCGCTTACTTCTTTTATTTTTATATATTTTTATTTATGTTTTTTGGGTTATTTACATTTTTTTAATGTAGCTATGATTTTTATACCATCATAGCTCAGGAACCCATGATAAAGAAAACAAACAGTTTGCTAAATATTTTATGCTTATATTTACTCTTCGTGCATTAGTTTATAATTTAATAAGTTATTATTGTATTTCTTGTTACTATCAATATCAGCAGTTCATTGCCATCTACAGAAGTTGGACAGTGAAACTAAAACACCTGCCATTTTAGTGTAGGAGGTTTCATGGCTAAATTGGATCAGCCTGGTGGCCAATCTTCATTAATTGCACATTGCACCAGTAAGAGCAGACTGTGAAAGTTCAATTAGCAGGGTAAAAGCACAGTTTTGCTCAAAATATTGCAATTCACACAACATTATGGGTGAAATATCAGAGTTTAAAAGATTGGTTCGATAAACATAAAAGTTGAACATCTCCCATGGCCTGCACAGTCACCAGATCTAAATATAATTCAGCCACTTTGGGGTGTTTTGGAGTAGCAAGTCAGGAAACGTTTTACTCCACCAGCATCATGTAGTGACCTGGCCACTATCCTGTAAGAAGAATGGCTTAAAATCCCTTGTATATGTCATTCCCAAAACGAATTGACGCTTTATTGGCTGCAAAAGGAGGCCCTATACAATTCAAATAAATTATTGTGGTCTAAAACCTGGTGTTTTGAAAAGAAATAAATTAATAAATAAACACAAAAAGGAAATCAAAAAAAGAAAGAGATTCTCCCAAGCATATTTAAATGTATCTTGAAATTAAGACCATCTTGACATAGCCAAACCTTTTCCGTATGTGACTTGCACATGAACAAATAAAAAATGCAGTAATTGTTTTTTTCATCCAGCGTGTATCACTTTGGAATGATTTTACACTAACATATTCAACAGCTATTAAAAAAACTCAACTTGTCTTTTATTTTCATGGAGGTAATGGGGTGCCCTGCAAGAGTTGATATGTTAGGTTAAAAAACTACTTTATTTATTTATTTATTTATTTTCAAATAGCTTTGGCGAATTTTGCAAAGCATTCGTCCATGCATTTGCAACAAACCATAAAAGTCAGACTGGTTAGTGTTTTAGTATTGATATTTAATGAAATGTGGTACAAAATTAATCACAGCTGTCAGCTTACCAGGCTGTACAATCTAGCACTACAAATCTATGACCCCTTAGGATGAGGCTTGACAAGATTTATGATCATCGGTCTATTAGTGACAGGAAGAATAATTCAAAAGTAAAACAATCCAGAAATGTAGTATAAAACTGTTGTTTTTATTATGCATTTACCTTCACTATATCACAGATGGATATGCATGAAATGGAAAGTTTCTCTGCTGGTGCCTGCACATATATTTCTCCAGTAATCCATATATCCACACCTTTCTCTTCCCTCAATCAAGTCTTGTATAATCAGTCACACTCCCACATATACACAGTAATAATGGCTGTGAAATATATCGCAGTCTCCCTGTTGTAGGAAAACCAACTGTCTTTTGGCTCAGCAAGCATGGAAAGCAATAATTTTGAACTGAACTTTCAAAACAGAGACTTGGTTGTATTCTACTGCTTAAAATGCATTATGGTCTGCTCAAAAAAATAAAGGGAACACTTAAACAACACAATGTAACTCCAAGTCAACCACTTTTCTGTGAAATCAACATGTCCAGTTAGAGACCAACAATGTGAATCAATTGTGCAAATGGAACAGGTAGAAATGAGATAAATTAATTTTTTCATCTAATTATTCTGATTACGGTCATGGGTGGAATGGTGCTTGCCACTCAAACGGAAACAGATGGGAAAATACCCAGGACTGGTCACTACTCTTTTTTTCAAGATAGAGAGAGGATACACATAATAATTCAGAAAACACATAACTGCTTTGATAGTAATGTGGTGGTGGTGGTGATTTCATGTGTGTTGTGCAGGTACATGTTGATCAGACACTATAGTGCTATTGGAGTGTGTTTAAACCTTATTGCTCCACCTTGTCATGCACTCATACCAGACCAGATGACACTAACACAATACTACCACTTCAGTGTCCTTGCTGGGCTGAGAATATTCATCTCCCAAATAGCAACCAAACTGTGTTAGTTCTGTGGAGATTCTGATCACTAGTAGGCAGAGGAAAGATGCCTGAAAAGGGACAAACCGATAGGATAAAGTGTGTTTTATGAAATAGAAAATAAGCATCATGACATGAAAAAGTGTCTAGTGAATGTATATAATTATTTGGTTATTGCACAATACGGTAATATCTTAGTCTTTGCTGTTGTATAATCCTTTTCTCTGACCTGCTTTCACTAACCACAGTGTGTAAACATTAAGCCTGTCAGCACAGCAGAAAGCTTTTCTTGCCAAGAGCTGTACATATGAGCAGATCTGTCTAATGATGGTGATGCTGAAACAATGGAACACTGAAGTGCTTTGGCAGACAGGAAGCTGTCCAGTGCTGAAATTTGAGGATTACAGTGGAACAGAATGGAGAAAGCCGCAGTGATTGTGTGTGTCTGTGTTACAGACAAAGGCAAATAGATTGAGAGAGTTCAGATGGTGCTGCTTTGTTTTGTATTTTAAATAATCCAAAATGATCAAGTTTAGTGTATTAAATAGCAGTTTAAAAATGAAGTAGAAATTCGCCTCTCAGCGCTGAGGATTCCCGGTTTGAATCCCTATCTGGGTGGAGTTTGCATGTTCTCCCCGTGTCTGTGTGGGTTTCCTCCGGGTTTTCCGGTTTCCTTCCACACTCCAAAATCATGAAGGTAAATTGAATGCTCTAAAATTGCCCTGTATAATGTGTGACTGTGACTGTGTGAGTGAATGTGTACCCAGCGATGGATTGGCGCCTGGTCCTGCCCATCGCTCGAGACGTTCTCCCCTGGATGGGCATGGGGAAAGCCCTCTCCCCCTGCAACCCTCATAAAGGATTTAGTGAATGAATGAATGAATGAATGAATTATTCCTGGACAGTCTGGATTTGAATTTAAATAGTGATAACACTTTGACTGTCTCACATTATCACTTTTTTTTAGGACTTTTTTTTTTTAGCAGTTTGTAGTTGATGTTGACACGGCAAATGCTACAATTTATACTAAAGGTTTCCACTGGAGTTCTGGTTTCTTCATTGGAAAACAAGAATGTCAGGTCTATCAAACCATCATCATCATCATCATCATCACAATCACAAGAACATAAATATAAAAATACAACAATTATTAATTCATTCATTATCTTCCACTTAATTCTCTATTAGGGTCATGGTGGGGTTCCCCATGCCCATCCAGGGGAGAACGTCTGGGTAGATACACCCAGGACAGGGCGCCAATCCATCGCTGGAAACACACACACACACACACACTCACTCACTCACTCACTCACTCACTCACTCACTCACTCACTCACTCACTCACTATAAGGGGCAATTTAGAGCAATCAGTTTACCTTCATGTTTTTGGAATGTGGGAAAAAAGAGAACCCAGAGGAAACCCACACGGACATGGGGAGAACATGGAAACTCCTCCTTCCCAAGTCAAACTCATAACATCCTGGTTTCTCTTTGATTTGGGACCCTGCTGAAAAATGTGCCTGACACACCTTTATCAGGATGTTGTCCTCATTGTCCTGAGTTTCTGATCTGCTGTTGCATGCCAGGCACAGGTGTTGACAGACCAAATTGCAATTATATTAATTAACTATTTTTATCGTAAGTGCATTATACATAAAAAAGAAAATTAATAAAACATATAATCCATTAAAAATATATTCAATTGTCACTGGTTAAAGAACTGTATTAAATTAAAAAAACAATAACACAACATGGAAAGCATTTCAAATTCATCATTAGTTTTACTGTTTGGGAGTAAGAAAAAGAGAAGTCTTGTGTCTTAAATGGTAGGTCCAGTCAAGAAATGCTGAAGACTACATGATACAAAGTAAGGTTTAATGACAGCTTGCAGGTAGAAAGGAGCTGCTTCATTACTGGTGGAAATGACTAATTCATAATTAATTACTCGCATAAAACTGCAAATGCCCATTACAAGTGCACACTAGTGATAAACCATTTACTTCAGCCATCATTAATTATGATTAAAGTCTTATTGGTTGGAGACACCTTTGTAATTGGATTAGCCTACCTAAAACCCTTACACTGTTTAATCAAACAGGTTCAGTGTCTGTCCTTGAGTCACATTCTAAAAGTTCAAACCAGCTTGTTTGTAAAATGAAGGTTGTAATCTTAAGAAAAAGAGAACTCTTCAAGTGGTTAAGAGCATTAACTGCTTTAGTTTAAGCAAAAGGTTATGGTTTAAAAATATGAGATTCTGCTAGAGAGACTAATGGGCGCTAAGGCAAATCTTGAGTGCTAAGGATATGTAGTCTAAAATTTACAAAAAAAAGCCAAAAAAAAAAACAAAAAACAACAACAACAAAAAACATTAGGATAACAATGTTAGGACTATTCCATTCTAAGCCACTTTATCTATTGGTTTCATTATAATCTTCCACTTAATCCTATATTAGGGTTGTGGGGTTTCCAATGCCTATCAAGGAGAGAACAATTCGGGAACTTGACAGATACACCCAGGACAGGGGAGGGAATCCATTGCTGGAAACACACTCACTGACACAGACAGACACACAATTCACCTTAAATATTTGGACTGTGGTAGGAAACCAAAGAACCTGGAGGAAACTCAGATGGACAGAAAAGAAACTCAACCCAAATTGGGATTTGAGCCTGGTATCCCCAGTATTTAGAGGTAAACATGCTAAACACTAAGCCACTATCGTTGTCGCCCAATCTGTAGGTCATTGCAATTTTTTTGACCTATGATTTGTTGTTATAATTATTGAAAGCATAATATTTGGCAAAATGGAAATTTTCTTTTTAATACTAGTGGACTAAAGCAATGTTGCTTCCTATTGGCATAGTTACACCAAGAGCTTTTCTGGTCAGTCTCTTTGTTATCTAATACTCTTCAACATTAATACTTTACATGTAAAGTAAAATGTAAAGTTCTGAATGGTTTTATAACCAGTAACACCTTTAGAGTGAACTACAAAAGGCATAAGTTTAATTTTTGCACTGCTGAAAGATTTTTTAAAATAATGTTAAAATCAACACTAAAAATTTATAAAAGAATAATGATATCACAATATTTTATTTAATGTGATTTTTTAATATTATAGAAGGTGGCACAATGGCTTAGTGGTTATATTTGCCTCTCAGGGCTGGGGATTCCAGGTTCGAATTCTCTGTTTTCCTCCCTTAGTCCAAAACCATGGTGTGACGCGGTGGCGTTGGGACCGGGATGGCACGCAAGTGGCCCTACGCTGGAGAGATGACGTCAGGAGCTCGTGGGCAGACCGAATCGGAGCTGC
>JAOUQT010304804.1:0-15623 GCA_025769995.1 Xyliphius kryptos | reverse complement strand
CGGATGGGTTAAATGCAGAGGGCCAATTCCGCTGTGTGCAGACACAGTGGCAGAATGTATCACTTTCACTTTCAATTCCCAGGTGGCATGTCCTGGATCTTTTCTGCATGGTATTTGCATGTCCTCACCATGTCTGCTTTGATTTCCTCCGGGTGAGACGTGTGTTAGGGTAACGGGGGTCTCTAAAATGAGAATGGGATGCTCAGTCAGTTTCCTATACTACAGAGCAACATCAGTGGCGCCAGGATGGCGTATGATGGGACATGTCATAACTACCCTTTAGCTTTTTAACCACTTTGGAACAGATAACCACATGCTATCAGGCACCGAGTCACATGACACTTGGTGTGATTTTGTAGGTACATGTGTGTGAAGACAGAATATAAAGCAAATGCCAAATGTTGTTCATAAGCTTATACTTATCAAGAGGGTCAAAAGTATGTAGACACCTGCCCGTTTACAGCTCAATAATTTTCTTACCTAAACTGATGGCAATATGGAATTTAAAGAACTGTCTTTAATGTATAATATTATAATCGGGCCTCTTTTGAGAGAATCACACTGTAATAATAATTACATTTAAAAACAAAACTTGCATGAAAGTGAATCTCAGTGTGTTTGTGTTCTGTTGTCAGACAGACAGGTGGATTGACAGAAAGGCATATTAAAAGGTGTGAAGTGATAGGAGCCGATATGTTCCCGTCAGGAGCGCTGGGTCTCTGTGTCTACTGCAGGTTCGTTAGTTCACACCCAGAACCACAGGAACATATTTTAAGTAGCGCATTTTCTTTCGCCGAGGCGCTCAGGGAACTGTTCACAAACGAACGCGTGAGAAACACACCGAATTTAAACTGCTGATGAATTATTCATCATTCCTAGTTGGAGACATTACAGGAGCACTACAGTCTAAATCTCCCTTTCTATCTCTCTCTCCCTCTTTCTACGTCTGTGTGTGTGTGTGTATAAAGCTGTTGCTTTATATACATTTTCATGCAATAATATTCTGCCAGTAAAATCTCTTTAGTGTTGAAAATGACACTGAATGTCTCCTAAATAAGACATCAGTTTTTTATCACACTGTGATGCAAGTGTGAGTCAAAATTATCCGCATTCTGGCTGTGGAATGTACATCGAGCAACTTTCATTGGGTCAATGACAAAACAATGACAAAACACACTCTGTAATGATGTAAAAGATAAATTGACATGTGATAAATGTAAAAATTGACACGATCTTTAGGAGATTTACTAAAAATATTATAAGAAAACCTGTTTCTTTGTAACGATGACCCTATTTTAATGCCCCGATAAAAATTTGACAGTGCATTTATTTAAAAATATACAATGCATTGCACCGGTTTGCACCCGACTCTGTGTATCAATTTCAGAAGCCGCATGATTTCTCGTGTTCAATAAGAAGACGTGAAACGAAGTCTTATGTATGTAATGTATGATATTTATGATTTCATTAATATATATAGATTTTTCAGACTTATTATTTATCCCTCTCCACAGACTTACAGACTCCGCCTAATCTGCAGATTATGCTAATCACCTGTTCTCTACATTACAACTGCATATATACCTGCCTCTGTCCTGTACTCTGTTTGCTCATCAACAGACCTTTGCATGTTTGTAGATATTATCAATTTTCCCCCCTGGTTTTGTTTGATATTAAAGATTTGAAGACTTATCTTAATCTCTGAAGTCATGCTTTTGGGTACTTTGGTTTTCAGAGAGTAAATGTTTCTGGCCAGCATGGATTCAGCTGACCCGACTGTCGCCAGTTAGGAGCTGATAGCTGAAGCAGCTGTCATCCATTGCTGGCAGAATTAGTTGAAACAGCTGATATTTTTGAGTTTCCAGACTCCGAGTGAGTGAGAGACCTTGACAGAGTGAGACAGAAAGTGTGTGTTTGTGCATGTGTCTGTCTGTGTGTGTGTGTGTGATGGCAAGGTGGTGAACATCCATACACAGTTCGACCCATTTCAATATCAACAGCTCTGCTGGTTGTAGGGGATACCTCTATTCTCGTTCGACCATATGACTGCAGTATTGACCCAGGCACCATCTCTCCTCAGCAGTACATTTTCTTCCTCTCTGCACCTGAAATCCAAGCTAGATTAAACTAATATCAATGACTCCCTGTAGGCTGGCAATATCCTCTGCAGTGGGGGCAGGTTTATTTGTAGAAAGGATGGATAGGATGCTCCGTGGTCTCAATGACATAACCATAAAGAACTGGTATTCTCTTCCACTCATCTGCTTTTAAACTATTACACAGGGGATTAGACCCTCTGCAATGCCCATCACCTAGTTCTTACAAGTGGGAGACTGCATTTATCTCACCAGTCACTATGAATATCGTCATGATGCCCTTTGACTCGAGCAAATTCCCTTTGGCTTGACTAAATCCTCTTTCACATTGCAGGCTCAGGTTAATGATGTTCTCAGGGATATGCTCAAACAGTTTGTCTTTGTGTATCTGGATTACGTTCTAATTTTCTCCTTGTCGCTACAAGCATCATGTCGTTAACAAAAGGAGAGAATTGGAGAATAAATACACCAAGACAGAGATGTGCGAATTCCGGGATTTGCATACACCTACAAACAACTCTTGAAACTCTGGGTTTTGCATACATTTATTGGCTGCTCTTTGCCTCATCATTCTTGATCTCCTCAGGCAGTTTGTGTTTCATATGGATGCCTCTGCTAGAGGGTTAGGAGTCATCCTACCCCAGCGCTTCCTTCAGGTTGCACCCATGTGCCTTCTTTTTTAATTAGTTTTCTATGGCAACACTAAATTATGATGTAAGCAATCATGACCTTCTGGCATTCAAATAGATTATTCCATATGGAAGACAACATATTTGAACTGAGTTATTGCCTTCTGCCCATGTGATCAGGGCATTAACGTGGAAAAACAAAGACAAGGTCAAGCAATCCCACATTAACCTTAGCCCCACCATTGTCCAGTTGACCAGCTCTTTGTTCCACCTCATTTCTGGTCCCAATTCCTGCAGTTGGGCCATCCCTCTTACCTGGCTTTTTACCCAGGTATATGTTGCACTTTGGCTGGAAATTCTTGTGGTCATCCATGGCCTCTGATTCCATGGAGTTTGTAGTAGCTTGTCCAACCTGCGCTTAGGAAAAGAACCCTCATCTTGGGCCGTAGGTCAGCTATAGACCCACCCATTCAGTTTAGTCCCTGATCACACATATTCCAGAATTTTGTTACTGGGTTCCCAGTATCCTCATAATTGTTGGCCGATTATCCAAGATGGCAAAGTTTGTTTCCACTTTTTCTCACTTTTTAAATCTGCCTACTATCACCCGTGAAATATTCTACACTCACGTCCCTTCCATCTCAAAAGACGTGGCCAAAACCTTAATGCACTAGTCACCTCCAGGCTTGATTACTGCAACTCACGTCTGTACGGATTTCATTCCAAGACGTCTGCCCTCTTCAAAGGAAACAAATCCTTTTACTTATGATGCCGTATGAGTTTGCCCCTCTCTGGCAAACCCTTCCTCCAAATCTGAGTGGGTTTTGAGCCTATTTAAATAACTTTGTATGAGTGCCTCTCCGGGTAGGATTCCAGGTACCCACTCACATTCAGAGTCAGAGATACCAATGCCAGAAAGAATGGACAGTATTCTCTGCTGCAGCATGGTTCTTAAATCTGTCATTTTCCATGATAAGGTGTATGCTGGGTTCAGCCTAGCACAACAGCAAGTCGACTGCACGACTGACAAGAGATTGGGGTGCTTGGTCAGTCTATTTATCCCTCAAAGCACTAATGAGTACAAAACTTAAGAAATCCATACTGAATTGTACATCGCTCAAGATTTAAAAAGTCTTTAGTACCCACTGTGAGGAACATTGTGAGTGACAGGGTCAGTGATTATATAGAAGTTTATTACTGGCTCATCGTCATCATTAAAGGATTTATTTTTCAACATAAAAGATTATTAGAAGAAGTGGAAGATAAACATTTATGGATTTAAGCATTTGTGGATTGTCTGAAAAAGGAAAGTGAAGTGGAAAGGGATGCGGCACTTCACACTACACTGGATGGACACAGTGCTTTTGTCGGGCAATGAAGAATGCAAACACCATGTAGTTAGTGTCTGGATTCACAGGAACAGAGCTAAATGTATAAAATCTTACAAAACAATGAACCACATCAGCCACAATGAGAATGATGTCTTTTATTCAGTGTTATACGCAAACTGACAACAAGATGAAGAAGTTGAGCAATTCTACAAACATTTTAAACATGTACCAGAAGAGACTATTTGTCATTACAGGGGATTTAAATGACAGGCTAAATGCAGAAGACAGTAAAGTGCTTGGGAAATATGGTGCCAGAAAATATATGGGTCAGTCTCTGTTTGACTTATGTTCTGAAAATGGATTGATCTGCACCAAGACACTTCCGCCTCCACAACAGGCACCGAGAGGAGCCCAAATCAGGAGACCAGAGTACATTTCACATTAAAAATAAACACAGCCTTGGTGCAGACTGTGACTTGGATCACAATATTGTGATGCTGAAGGTGAAGATGTCATTCAAAATAAATTAAACTTGACTGCAGAAACTCAGACCTGACTAGTTCCAGCACCAATACTTAGTGGAAGTTTCCAACACATTTGAAGAGTTGGAGAGTCTTGAGGAACTATACATACCAGGTGTGCTTCGGCAGCAAATAAAGAATGAGCTATATGAAAGCTGCTTAGGAGACTATACGGAAAAACTGCAGCAAACACAAGAACTGGATTACCAGTTAACATTTTAGTGGATATAAAAGGAACCTGAGGCAAAAACAACGTTCTCCAGTAATTATAGATGACTATAGATAAAGACTAGTGAGAGAACTCTACAGTAGTGAAAAGGAACCAACACCACCACAGAAGGAACAGATCTAGTAAGCCATGCTGGAATTAGCTACATGAAATACACCTGGTTCAGTTGAACTGCTCTGGTTTGGAGGAGAGATGAACAAACATAAGCAAACATGTATAGAAGTGTGGAAAACTGGAATCTGGCTAGAAGAATGGACACAGTCAGTTTTCATTCCTTTGCCTATGAATGCAAGTACAGGAAGTTACTTTTGCAAGTGATCTTGAAGCGGATATAGATCAAGGTAGATGGAGAGAGTGCACATGAACAGTTTGGATTTATGCCTAGACGGAGCACAAGGAATCAGATCAAAATCCTCCAGATCGTCCTGTATAAAACAGGCACACATTTTTGTTTAATCATTTTCACAAAGGAATACAACACGGCATAACCATGCTTAAGATGGCTTCCTATCACACCTGGTATAACTGCTTAAAAATCATTACACTAAACAGAGACAACTGCTGCGGATTGTTCCAATGAATTGATTTCATAAATGACCAAGGGTCTGGTGGTGATGGTCCAGTTGGGAAAGATATGGAGAAACTAATAAATTAGAACCAAGATACTACTGGTTAAAATCTTGGTCTCTCCAGTAGCCACATATGTATGTGAAGCCTGGACACTGATGTATTTAGGCTTTTGAGAACAAGTTACTTCATAAGTTGTTGAGGATCTCATGGTAAAAGATGATGACCACTGAGCATCCTGAATTCTGGAACCACATATAATCTTGCAAGTTACGTTACTATGGTCATGTAATGGAGACCGTGAAGGAAGTGTAATGAGAGTACTTGTGGAGGCAGTCAGAAGACGTGGAATAACCTGGAGAAACAAAATTACAATGTCAACTGAAATATCAGGGACCAAACTACTGTGCGTGTGTGTGTGTGTGCGTGTGATGGCAAGGTGGTGAACATCATCCATGCACAATTCGACCCATTCCAATATTAATAGCTCTGCTGGTTGTTCACCTTGCTACTTTGATGCTCTCCTTTTCCTGTGACTTTCGGAAATTCTTTGTATTTTATACCAGAGCCAATTATGACCTAAGAAGCCTCGAACACTGATCACATGACCCCTGAAACCAGGTGTTCCTAATCCAGTGAGTTGGGTAAAATGAGAACATGAATATCTCGTCTGTAATAACACAGTGTTTACAAATATTTTTTCCCCTTACAGGGTTTATGATGGTAAAATAAAGCAGGTGGATTTGAATATTTATTACATTTATTATAATATTCATGTCTTTTTTCGAGAAAGAAAATGAAAGCGCACGTGCAGAGACCCCGCTCTGTGGGAAAGCAATTCAGTAGACTGTAGACACTCTGCATGTTTTCCTCTAAACAGCTTTAAAATAAAGCACTTTTTTTATGAAACTGCAGAATGTGAAGAAGGAAATACAAGTTTTAAATGGAGAGATACTCATGCTGTTTGTAATGAGGGTTAAATCATCCCTCCCTCAATAAGAGCATGAATAATACAATTTCAGAAAGACAAATACAAGATACCATAGATGGAAAGAAGGAAGAAAAATATAATGATTAATAAACAGAGTTAAGAAGAAAGAAAGGATGGAAGCAGGGAAAAAAGGAAGGAAATGAAAAAAGAATGGATATAGCAAATAAGGAAGAAGAAAGGAAGCATATAATGAAAGATAGGAATGAAATAATGTAAGAAGGAAGCAAGGAAAAAGAGATTTAAATAATGTAAAACAGGAGGAAGAAGCAAAGAATGAGGGATGGAAATGATGAAGGAAGAAAGAAGAAAAGAAGGAAGAAAAGAAGGCGTTACGCCCAATTTATGAGGCCCTGTATGGCTAACAACACTCTATCATGCACCCAAATAAAACGTATAAATCGCCTTTGAAATCACCGAAGCCGTAGGATTTATTAACATATAATCACATAGAGTGCAGCAGAAATACTGATAAATCCTAGACTAACACATCTAGCAATCCCAGTGCCAAAAGCCTCCTCCGTGTCTCTGCTGGTAGGAAGGAAAGAGGCAGATGTGAAGATGGAATGCAGAAAGAAAGGCAGGTATTAAAGGTGGAAAGAAAAAAGGAAGATACAGTATAGGAGGAAAGGAAGGAAATAAAGAAAGGAGGAAAAATCATTTCCTTTAAAATCATTTTGATTTATTATAAAATTTATTTTATAGAGGAAGTTATATACTGTTATTAGAGAAACAAACAGGAAGTGATATAGTAGCATTAGAGAAACAAACAGGAAGTGATAGTAGTATTATTAGAGAAGCAAAAAGGAAGTGATTTAGTAGTATTAGAGAAAAAACAGGAAGTGATTTAGTAGTATTAGAGAAACAAACAGGAAGTGATAAAGTAGTATTAGAGAAACAAACAGGAAGTGATTTAGTAGTATTAAAGAAACAAACAGGAAGTAATTTAATAGAATCAGAGAAACAAACAGGAAGTGATTTAGTATTATTAGAAAAACAAACAGGAAGTGATTTAATAGAATCAGAGAAACAAACAGGAAGTGATTTAGTATTATTAGAGAAACAAACAGGAAGTGATTTAGTATTATTACTTGTTTACTTCCTTTACTGGTCAGCTTCATTAACCTGCTAGCTGGAGTCTGTCTGTTGATCTATCTATCTGGCTGTCTGTCTGTCTTTTCTATCTTTCTGTTGTTTATTTGACTATCTGTCTATCAATCTATATGTCTCTTTAATGGTCTATCTGTCTATTATTGTCTATCCATCCATGTCTATATATCTATTTATCTGTCAGTTTGCCTGTTTGCCTTTCTGTCTATCTACTAATCTATCTATTTATCTGTCTGTCTTTCTTTCTGTATCTATCTGTCTAGCTATATGTCTGTTTTATGGACTATCCTTTCTATCTGTCTTTATCTGTCTCAGTCTATCTGTCTGTCTATACATCAATGTTTCTGTCTTTCTGTTTATATAACCATATTTCTTTTGTGTCCCTACTGAACTGTCTTTCTCTCGCTCTTTCTCTCTTTTTCTCTCTCTCCAGTGTGTGAGGATGGAGAGGTTTTGTGCGCAGATGGACGAGTGTGTGTTCTGGAGAGCTGGCTGTGTGACGGTGAAGCAGATTGTCCAGATTCTTCAGACGAGACGTCGTTTCACTGTGAGTTAAAGTCATTAATATCTCTTATTCCCTCTCAACACGCACGCACGCACACACACACACACACACACACACAAACGAAAACATTGTTTTTTGATTGGAGCTCTCTAAGTTCCAATAACTGCCCATGGACTAAAAGGTCACTGGATTAGGAACATCTTGATAATAGTTTTCATTAACTTATTTTTTTTTAATGCAGATAATTAAAACGACCCTTAACTTTAACGTCAATAATGAAAACACAACGTCTTTAGCAATATGTCCTCACAGTATCATAAAAACATTATATATTCTTATCTGCATGGGGACATTTCAAAGATGGGGACATAACAGGACAAACATTCCCTCTCATTGCATGAATGTCTCTTCCTCTATCTTTCTGTGTTTTTACTGCATGTCTTTCTCATTCTCACTGCTTGTCTCTCTTTTCTGTCTTTCTCTCCCTCTCAGTCCCTCTTCCTTTTCTGTCTTTTTCTCACTGCATCTCTCTCGCTCTGTCTGTCTTGTTTGTCGCTTTTATCTCTATAAACACGAAATTCAACATGTACGGATCCGGGTGCATCCTGACCCATGACCCAGAGTGACAGCATTGTGTTCACTGTGTATCACACTTCAAATAGCACTGCTTGCTTTGAATTTGAGATAAAAGGAGTGATATTTGAGGAGTGATACAGTGAACAGAATGTTCATGAACATGTTAATGTTTATGAGTCCACCGACAGGAGACTAAACAACAATGATGTGCATGGCAGAGTTGCAAGGATAAAGTCATTGCTCTTCAGAAAGAGCATTGCGCTTCATTTGCAGTTAAATATCACATGGACAATCCAGAATGCTATTTGAAGTGTGTTTTTTGGACAGACGGGGCCAAAATATAACTTTCTGGTTTAAATGAAAAAAGAAAGGAAAACACTGAATTCCAGCATAAGATCCTTATACCATCTGTGAAACCTGGTGGTGGAATTATCATGGTTTGGCCCGGTTTTGCTGCATCTGTGCCAGGAGAGCTTGCCATCATTGATGGGACAATACATTCTGAATTATATCAGGGAATTCTAAAGGAAGATGTCAGGACCTGAATTAAGCAGTTAATGTGAGGAAACCCCTCGACATCCCGAGTTGTTCCGTACAGATGAAGTTCCTCCAAGCCAGGGTTCAGTGTGCAGATACAGACCGCAAAGGTTCTCACACAAATATGTAATACTGGATCATTCTTCCTCAATTAATAAATTATAAGTATAATATTTCAATCTCAGTTGTTTAAAGGGTTCTTTTCTAGTTTTAGGACTTAAGTAAAAATCTGATTGATGTTTTAAGTCATCACAAATGTTCACAAACTTTCAAGCGCCAATGTTGTGTTAGACAGAAGCCATCCCTCCCTCGCTCCCTCGCTCCTTCCCTCCCTCTCTCCATCCCTCTCTCTCTCTCGCTCCCTCTCTCTCTCTCTCTCTCTCTCTGAAAAGAACACTTTGAAAATGATTTTATAATTAAAATTGATAATTAAATGATGAGCGCTTGTCCAGTCCAATCAAGAACGAGTAACACAAACACACAAACACACACTGGTTATATAAATGAGATTCTGTCTGCAATTAACACATGCATATAAATGAAGGAAGAGAATTGTGAAACAAGAACGGATTCTTTATTACTCCTGCTATTTGTTACGCTTGATTGTAATCACAACGCTTTCTGGGTCTGTGAGACGTGAACTAATATTTTTATACAAAACACTAAATATTTTATATTATTATTATTATTGTTTTTATTATTATTATTATCATATTTTATATTATTATTATTGTTATTATTTTTATTATGATTATGATTATTATTATTATTGTTTATATTATTATTATTATTATTATTATTATCATATTTTATATTATTATTATTATTATTGTTTTTATTTTATATTATTATTATTGTTATTATTTTTATTATGATTATTATTATTATTATTAATATTACTTTTGTAGTTTTTACCTTATCCATTATGCCACGGCTGGCTTTTTTTTGCTGTACTGTAAATGTATCAGATCTTCACCATAATACACATAGATGACATTTTTTTTCGATTTTACAGTAAACTTCTATCAAAATCATATTACATTTAAAATAACAACATTACTCAATCATTGCTTACATGCAGTATTTAATGACAAAGTAATGAATATTCTTGTAATTCTAATAACTTGAGTTAAAGATGAATTATTTGGATGAAGGGGATTGGGGATTTTTTTTTTAACAGAGGGAACACATAGGGAGGAATCTGTCCAAATGGCCATCTGTATTCAAATCACCCACATGTTTGTACATTATGGAAATTTGTTTATCTTCATTCCAGTGAAGAACTACATTTTTTTCCCACTCATTTACTTTCTTGTAATTTTTTTGGGTCTGACATTTTAGACACTCATAACAAATCATTTGAATCATTTAGTGAATACATTTACAAACCCGATTCCAAACAAATTCAAACTGCAACTAAAAAACGGAATGCAATAATTTACAAATGTCTAGAACTGTAGAACAATAGAATACAGACAATAGATCAGATGTAGAAAGTGAGACATTTTGAAATTTCATGCCAAATATTGGATCATTTGTAATTTTGTGAAGGCAAAAAAGTTGGGACGGGGCAAAAAGAGGCTGGAAAAGTTAATAGTACAAACAATTGCACCTCATTAGGTCAATTGGCGATAGGTCGTTAACATGATTGGGTATAAAAAGAGCATCTTGGAGTGGCAGCGGCTCTCAGAAGTAAACATGGGAAGTGAATCAAATTCCCCCTAATTCTGCACCGACAAATAGTGAAGTGATATCAGAATGGGGTTTGACAGTGTAAAATTGAACATATCGTCATCTACAGTGTATAATATCATCAAAATATTCAAAGAATCTGGAAGAATATCTGTGCGTTAGGGTTAAGGGCGTAAAACCATACTGGGTGAATGTGAACTTTGGGCCCTTAGACGCCACTGCATCACGTACAGGCTTCTGTCACAAAATGGGCTCAGGAATATTTCCAGAAAACAAAATCTGTGAACACAATTGACTGCACTCATTAGATTGCCTCATGGTTTACTTCTGTTTTGGTGCCTGCTAGTTTGTTTGGCTTCTGTCTTTATCTTGCCTAGGTTTTGGACGGCGTCTCCGGTTTTGGTTTATTATACTACGTTTTGGAATATTCCTTCTGAAGACAAAGCAAAACTTGCTGTTTAACACGTCTGCGTCTGATTTGTGTTCCCTCTTGTTATAGTCTTAATTTATTCACTATATTGTATGGATAATAAAAGTCTACGTGCAAAGTATTATTTCCTTAATATAACCATAAATGATCTGGTTATATTACGTCTATTCTGTTGATCTTATTGTATATCAGCACTTTCCCTTCAAACGTCCAACATCAGCTGGAAACTATAGATTCCAATGAATCTCTAAAACCAGTGTTGGAACATTATCAGGAAATAGGTTCAGAAATGAACACCGGGTTTTTGTTACTGCGAGACACATGCTAATGAAGTCAGGACCAGTAGAAATACAGTTCGCACGAATACGGGGGTTGTTTCATTTAGGAAATGGTACGATGGTATCGGAGCGATTAATCGAACATGAAATGGACTGTTTATTGGAGGAACAAGTAAACCACCCAGTATTAATTTTATTATTAGTAGTAGACTGAAAACTCCTAAAGGATAACGATGTAACTCCTTGTATACCGTGTTACTGTTGCCCATTAACATTATCATCAAGTTAATGGATGTAGATCGTTTTTGCATGACCTCCTTCTCAGTGTGATTTTACACCCAGCTGACAAACAAAGCACCACAAACACAAAGCAGATGGTTTGAATCTGCTCGAGCGAACGCAATCCCAGTCTTCCTGTCACAGCTCAGAAACTTTAATGGAGCCTTCTATAGAGATATCAAACTTGAGATGTCAGGACTTTCACTGTTTAAAAAGTTTTAAAATCTCTGTAATGCAGTATGAAATTTAGCAGGTCAAAAGGTCAAAGAGCAGATCAATTTTAGAAACAAAGTGACCCCATACCCCGCCACTGGATTGTTAACTAGTTTTTAATCTCTGTATGAAAGCAAAAATAAAACACATGTCCTAGGAGGATTCATAGCTGCTTAAAATTAATCAGCCTCTCCTGCTGTGATGCCTCATGCCAGCTTACGCTTTCTTTCTTATTTTTTGCTAAATCTGGCTAAAAATTCTGTGTCATCCATCTGAAAAGCTTCACTATATAACAGTGTGTACGGCATCAGAAATAACTGATTATATAGAAGTCAGCGTAAGAAAGAGAGTTCTTCTTTTATATTATAGACGGCTAAGACGATGTGTTATTTCCAGCACCATAACAGCTGTGGCGATCTGTTAAATCACACCCTCCATCATGGCGAATTACACACATTCATTCTGCTTTAAATCATCTTTATATAGAAGCATGTAAACAAAATTAAACTAAATTCGTTTGCCGGAATTATTAACACCAAACACATTGCAGGTAATATTTTACACGCGATTTCACACGTGTAAATGAAGCAGATGTTTGTGTTAAAGTCTTATTCAAATGATTTTTTACTTCATGTAAAGAACAAACACTAAATCATGTCCAGTCAAAGCTTTCAGTCATTCTACAACCCCAAATTCCAATGGACTTGTATAAAACGTAAATAAAAACAGAATTCAATGATTTGGAAATAATTTTCAAACCATATTCACTACATAGAAAATGTTGAACGTTCAAACGGATAAACTTTATTGTTTTTTTACTAATATTTGCTCATTTTGAATTTGATGCCTGGAAAATGTTCCAAAAGGACAGGGGCGAGAAAAGACAAGTTAAAGGATGCTCAAAAACACCTGTTTGGAACATTCCAAGTGAGTGATATGATTGGTTATCAAGGGAGCATCCCCTGTGTACATAGTCCAACAGTTTAAGAACAACGTTTGTCAACGTTCAATTGCAAGAAATTCAAGAATTTCATAATTTACACTCCATAATATCATAAAATAAAAAGATTCAGAGAATCTGGAGACATCTCTGCAAGTAAGCAGCAAGGTCGAAAACCTGCCTATGACTTTCGATCCCTCAGGTGGCATTGCATTAAGAATCAACATCATTCAGTAACAGATGTTAATTGCTCCTTCTACATATGCAAGTTAAAACTCTACCATGCAAAGAAAAAGCCATATATCATCACCCAGAAATGCCGCCCGCTTCTCTGAACCCATGCTCTTGGGAACTTCCGGTTTCTCCCCGGTTTTCCAGAGGCTACTCTGGGCACATATAATCACTTCACATATGATTCACTGCACAGATGGGTGAAATGTGTAGGACTAATTTTGCTGTGTGCAAGCATAGTGGCAAATAGATCACTTTGGCTTCACTACAGCTCTGCCCATTGTGGCAGTTTATCAGCTTGTATTTGAAAACCTCTAAGTGCTAAAAAAAAGTGTAATATTGCAAATCCCGGGCTGATGCATGTGCTCTGTCCAGCTAGCAAGAAGTTTAAACTTATAATGCCATGAGGAAAGTTAAGGAATGGCGCATAATTTGATGCTTCATTGTCAGCATGTTATTTTTACACCATAATATGTGTGTTAAGTGTGAGAGACTCATAATTAGGAGTTGCAAGGCAGCCAATGTGCATTAGACTGTGTGTAATAGACACATCTACAGCTGTCACACACACTAACACACACACCGCTCGGAGACGAGTAAGTCAAACTTGACAGTGTGAAGAAATAAACAAAAAAAAAGGTACATATTCCATAAGCACTGCTTTATAAAGTCATGAGTATAAATGAAGTCGGCATTAGAAGTTTTAATTAATTTAATCTTAACTGAAGAAATAAAAAAGGAAAACAAATTGATAATTGCATTTAATTTAGATTCTGTTCAACATCCGGTTTGATAGTAAACTACATTCTGCCTTAAACACTTCTCCCTGTTACCATCATGGTACACCGTACTAACCTACTGTATTTAATTAGATCTATAAAGATGAAAATCTTATTCAAATGCAGCACAACGCGTCCAATTAATAGGATTTCAGTCACTGCCTTTGGCTTCTACTCCTCAATTACACTTCAGATGAAAGTAAACAATATGCAGAGCCCGGGAATTTTTAACTGATAGACTGTTCAAAGTGTACAGTTATAAAGGTACAGACAATCAAATAATATGGAGAAATAAGGAGAAATAAAACCTTTTGGAAATTGATGAGTACCTAAATTAAGGTTTGGCGACCTTTAACACCCAAAGAGCCATTTGGACTTGGTTTCAACTGAAAGAAAGACACTGGGAGCTGCAAATAATTTTTGATATGTAAAATGTAGATAACACTGTATATATGTCAATGCGCTGGCGTTATTTATTGGTAACAGCGTGACTGGGTTTAAAATACTTCCCTTGGTTGCACTGGGGCTGAATCTGTCTGTGTCTCTGTCTGCTGTGTCTCTGTCTGTGTCTCTGTCTGTGTTGCACTTACTCGTCTGTGTGTCTGGCAGTGTGCGTCTCCGGGGTTGTAACTGCTCTGGAGTTCCTGAATTCCATTCCCAATTCTAACTGGCTTGTTTTTATAGCAGGGCTGGGAGGGGAATTATATTTTTTCTTTCTCACAGCTGCTGGCTTTAGTATTTAAAGCAGACTGTTTAGCGTTGGAACCAGCAGCCACCTATCCCATTCCCTCACCTGCTATGATCCTTACTTTATCCCCCTTATGTGTTGTTTGTTATAATTTATTTTCCCAAGCTATGCAGAGCTGCAGTATAAGTATGAAAAAGCTGCATGGGGCTCCGGAGCCGCGGATTGCCGACTCCTGTCCTTAATAAATTTAATAACATTGAATCTAAATTGTCCTTAGTGTGTGAATAAGTGTGTGCGATTAAGGTGTGTGTGTTGAAATTAAAGTTTGGCAGAGAGAAATAATGTATTAAAGCAGGTTAAAATGGTGATAAAGGAAGGTAATGCTCATCTCCATGTTTATCCATCACCTCATTAATATTATGACGAATCTCCGAGCGTACTGAAGATAGAGGTTCTGAGATGTAACGGGCAATGGCCTTAAAATTCCCTAGTACAAATACACGGGTGCAGCTCCCGGTGCGGACAAACAAAACCAAGATGGCAGAGGAAGATTATCTGATATTTTTATGTGGTCTTTTGGTTACTCGGTAGAGACCTTCAGTAAATACAGGAGCGAAAGAAAATCTGTGTGTGTGTGTGTGTGTTCCAGGGAGAAAGAGGAGACCAGGGACTTATTAAGCACTCGGAGGTTGTAATCTGATGAATCATGAGGATCTGAATCAGTACAGTATTGCTGCTGGTTGACTTTTCTTTTTTGTGGCTCTGCAGAAAGCCAGTAGTGCTATACTACACTATATTATACTATACTCTATCATACTATACTATACTATACTATACTATACTCTATTGTACTACACAATATTATACTATACTATATTATACTATACTATACTCTATTATACTACACAATATTATACTATACTATATTATACTATACTATACTATACTCTATTATACTACACAATATTATACTATACTATACTATATTATACTCTATTATACTA
>JAOUQT010304797.1:0-15625 GCA_025769995.1 Xyliphius kryptos | reverse complement strand
AACTCATGTCATTATGAAGTACAGGTACTCATTATGGAACAGTCAAGAGGCAGGTAATAATAATAATAGATTTCTTAGTGCACTGTGGTATTCTTTATAATAAAACCTATTATAAGGCACTGCTTTTCACACGTGCTCTTCAACACGTGTCAGTAGGTGTGGTCACTGGCAAACTCAAAAAGCTTTCCAGGAATGACTAATTATGGCAGATTACTTACATAAATCACACACCTGTCACAACTATGTACCTGATTATTCAAATTTTCTAGTTAGCAGATTGCACATCCAGTTTCCAATCATTTACCCTCCAAAACCTTTAATAATAAACACATTTCCTTTAACATTATTAGTGATTTGTTAACTGACCTCGTGATCTTATTAAAATTTTTGTTAGTTTCTGTTTAATGACAAAAAATGTATAAACATTCAGCAGAAGGGCCACTACACACAAAAAAAAGACTAACTGGTTAAACCAGCTGTATGAGAACACATCAACAAGACAGTGATGGGATTTAAACTGCACAATCAAAGAGTTGAATTAACAATTACAACTCCATTTTTAGGAATTACATGTCAGGGCGTGCAGTTATTTTTCATTATAGTTCCGATTTAATGAATGCACAAGATATAAATTTGGGACCAAGTGTGGAGGTTGGCAGTCCTCGGAGTGCTTTTTAGTTTGAAGTTTGTATGTTCTGTATGATTTTTCCCCACCAGTCCAAAGAAGACATTAGTGGGTAAATACTAAATTTCCTACGGGTGTCTACAAACACATATTGTATTTCACGGTTATTCAGAAAAAGATTGAGTTTAGTGGCACTTCCTACATTACATTTCTTTTTACAATAAAGTAAAAATACTACAAAACAGCTCCAGTGCACATAATATCTAACCCGATCAGCAGAACTGATTTTCATTCCTCAGTTGGGTGTAAATCTATATTTCTCTGCTTTCTTATATTTCTTTGTTTTTCTACAAAAATGCTTGAGTACAAACGTTTTGCTTTCAGTATGTGAGGCATGTGGTATGAAATGCAGCGCAGCGACAAAGTGTTAAGGTGAGTTTGAGGGAAAACTAACATGGAGACTAAAATTTAAGCGCAGAGAGGTTAAAATAGCTATAAAGAAATAACAAACCTGTATCATTCTGCTGTGAGATAGAGGCCATGAACCACTTTGGGATTTTTAGGAGACTGTATTGTGAAGTTGTAAAGTGATCCATTTCACCTACTGTACCAGTGCCTGTAGCTGAAGGGCAGGCCTGTACATGGTGCCCATTGAGCAACTGAGTTTAGATACTTTGCTCAAGGGCACTTCCACCATAGTACCTGGTGGGACCGGGAATCGAACCAGTGACCTTTAGGTCGCAAGGCTGATTCCTTAACCACAAGCCTATGAGCCATTTGTTATTTGCATCACATGTGTTAGCATAAAATGAAACGAAATCGTGGCTCAAGGACCCAGTTCTATATCAAAAAGTAAATAAAAAAATGTAAATAGACATTTGATAAAATGTGAAATATAAGATATAGCAGCAAAAAAACCAGTAAAATATAAAATTAGCATTTCCAAATATAAAATGTGAACATTAGCAACGGTGTCACAATAACACCCAAGACAAATACAGAACAAATAGCAATAATTTCTCATTAAAAAAAAAAAAATGTTTGTGGACAAATGAGCCTAAAAAAAAAGTTTGGTTTAAATGAGATGCATTACATTTGTGAAAGACTGCTTCGCTCCCGGAAGCTTTAGTGAATTCCAGCGTGGAACTGTAATAGGATGCCACCCGTGCAACAAATCCAGTCATGAAATTTCCTCGCTCCTAAATATTTCATTGTCAACTGTCAAGCTAAATAATAAGAAAATGGAAGAGTTTGGAAACGACAGCAACAGCCATCAAGTGGTAGGCCACATAAATTGACAGAGCGGGATTCGTGGATGCTGAGGAGTATAGTGCAAAGAGGTCGTCAACTTTCAGAAATCACTACGGAACTCCAAACTTCATGTCCCCTTCAGATTATCTCAAGAACAGTGTGCAGAGAGCTTCATGGAATGTTTTTTCATGGCGAGCAGCTGCATCAAAACCATACATCACCAAGTGCAATGCACATTGTTGGATGCAGTGATGTAAATCACGCCGCCACTGGACTCACCAGCAGTGGAGACGCGTTCTCTGTAGTGACGAATCGCTCTTCTCCATCTGGCAATCTGATGGACGAGTTTGGTTTTGGCGGTTGCCAGCAGAACGGTACTTGTCTGACTGCATTGTGCAAGTTTGGTGGGGTTGTTTTTCAGGAGCTGGGCTTGGCCCTTTAGTTCCAGTGAAAAGAACTCTAAATGCTTCGGCATACCAAGACATTTTGGACAATTCCATGTTTCCAACTTTGTGGGAACAGTTTGGAGCTGGGCCCAAGGTCCATAAAGACATGGAGGACAGAGTCTCGTGTGGATGAACTTGACTGGCCTGCACAGAATCCTGACCTTAACCCCATAGAACATCTTTGGGATGAATTAGAGCGGAGACTGAAAACATAAAAATTGATGAGTGTAGTAACAAGGGGTATTTAATAATGTAGCTGGTGATTGTAGTGTGGGTATACTGGTTTAACCAAGTTGTCAATCCAGAACCTTTAGTTTTAATAATTTACATAATTTGTATTAACTCTCCTAAAGTCGAATCATGCTTAGTCAGCATTTTTTTCCTTCTGCAAGTCAGAAAGACAAAAAGCATCCGTGTCCATCTGGCACAAAAGCACACAGGACCAACCGGGGAAGCATGTACTGTATGTGTGTAAACATTTCAATGCTTTAATCATTTGAGATCACATCTGCTCTTTCACCTTCCAGCTTGATTAACACTGCTCTACAAACCTGCATCACTAAAGTCAATAACCTACCGGAAGTGAAAATCTGCAGAGTCATCGTGACCTTACTTCTCTGATTGTATAATTAATTAATAATAATAAAAAAAAACTTCCGTTAATTTAAACTGATGATGTCAGCACTTTGCTTTTCTGCAATGTGCTGCAGTTTTTATGCTCCATTTAGATGAACTGAAAGGACATGTGACCGAACTAGTATTCCCTTCACACACATTACACTTCTGCATTTGTTTTAAGACATAACCAGCTAAACTAGCATTAAAAAATATTTTCACTTTACATTTTTTCCCCCACAAATGCCTTTTTTATTAAAAGACTTGTTCATACATATTTACCCTACAATGCAATTAAGTATTTCATAATCAGCTTTTATTAAAAACAAACAGATATATAAACTACAAACAGGGACGAGTCTTTATCCATCATACAACGTGAGTTTTACATGGATAAACCGGAAAAGTAAAAGAAATAATCCAGTAATAAAATGTGTCATTTAACTAGCAATTTCTATAAAACAAAAACACCACACCAACTGTAAATCCCTCCATTGTGTAATTTTCATTGGCCTTTGTGTAATACTTAATAAGTGTAATTTTCAAGTAATTTTCATGTAAACAACATTCTTAAGTCCCCAATTCCCTTAATATGTTCATGCCATCTTTAAAAAAAAAGTCAATTAGTATTTATTACTCAATGACAGTGTGTCAATTTATTACTCAATGACAATGCGTTTAGTTTGCTGTGTCATTGCTGTAGATCAGTTATGATCTCAGAGGTTAGTAGGTTTTGTTGTCAAATGTTCTTACGTCGCTTTATGACATTCATACTGTGCCAGACGCGTGGATTTTGAAGCTTTAATTCGAAGGCACAGGTTCATAAATGTTTGTTTTTGAAATCAGCCACAGCGCTTATTTCAAATCTCAAACTTTTACGATAGTGTTAGTCTGCAGCTCTAAATATTGTGAGTCACAATTAAGACGAAATGTTGAGAATGTTTTGGTTAATGTTAAGTAAGAACATGAAAGTACGTCAACCAGCAAGAAGTAGAGTGGAAAATTCCACTGCTCTGGAGCTCCTCTGGGTCACCTGCAAGCGAGCGAGGTCCAGACACTTTCAGTGGTTTGATGTCACAGGCAATTTAAAATTAGCCCTAACAGCTGCTTTCCTGGATTTGACTTTAAAAAAAATTAGAGGTTAAAGGCTGCGAGCTCATAGTTCAATGAGACAATAAGGCATTGCACACAATTACGGCAGAGTTATTTTTGGTGGATATGATCTTCTAATAGAGGTGATAAGCACACACATTGTATGTAGGACACCAGAATTGGGACTTTGGGGATTCTGTTTTAAAAGACATCGGACCCTTTTATTATCATTTAACTTTAGATTCAGACAATGGTACATGAACCAAACTGTGGGACATGAATAATCCTGGTAGTTCATTTAAAAAAAGAAACATATAAACCAAAACAAAACGCAATGAGAAATTAACACATAAAATAAACAGTAACAAATACTAAATCTGTACAAGTATTTTTACATCTGAATAGTCCATTGATTTGAAAATCAAATAAAGTTCTGAAAATTAAATATATGTGTAGATAAATGAGTATTGGTCTGACTTTACTAAAAATCAGACACCTCCCAGAACGTCAGGTCAGTTATTAGCCCATAACTGATCTCTCTTGTACATTCAAAAACCACCCTCTGCTGGCTGGAATACACTGCATGCCCCAAAGTATGTGAATGTCTTGACTATAACATGTACCTATATATTTATTATATTAAATTTGGATATCTTAAGCAAATTGCGTTTTATTGATTTTATAAACTGAACACATTCTCTAAAGGAAACTGCTACACATTTGAAAAACACCGAAAATGTACTGAGAATAGCAAACATAAAACATGGCCTATGAAAATGTAATCATACATTTAATGTTTTTAATTCAATTCAAGTAATTATTTCAAAGCTGTTGATTCCGAGCTGTAGGGAATGATGGGGTTTTATTGGAGTTTACTGTGAAAAAGTTGGGGAAAACATCAGTTTAAAGTCTATTAAAGGAAGGTGTATAAATACAATCATGTCTATTAACACTTAGGGGTAACTTAGTTTCTGGATTTCACCAAACAACACGGTTCTTAATTGTGGGGCGGGGTTGGGAAGCTGGGGCTTCCAAGCAGGCAGTGGAAGAACATGCAAGTTCCACATTAAAAATCTGAGATCGTTTTGCTGTGTGGTGTCCTATAAACTTAAAATTAGCAAAAAGGTTTATAATGATTTGTGGAATTACGCCATTTTATAAAACGGGTAGTTCTGGTCCTTGATTGGCTGAGCAGTTTGTCAAGTCGTAAATTTTTTGACAATAATGCACACCTCTGAGCGCTTCACTATCTAATCAATGAGCGGTATACAATACATTATATATTTTTTTATATACTGCGTTCTGTAATTTGCCAACTAGGTATTTGATTGGTAGAGAAACCGGGGACCTGCTACTCGCCGAACATTGTTCACTTTAAAAACCGGACTAGATTACGTGGCGCAAAACCAGATTATTAGAGATTTTGTTTTCAATAAACACATATTATTGTGTGTTTATAACTGTTTTATGAAAGCAGTAAGGCACGAGTGGGCATGCTTTATTGTGAATAAATCACAGGAAAGAGTACTGTACTCTGTTGGCCCATGATTTATTCACTATAAAGCACAACCTCACGTGCGTTACTGCTCTAATACACGTTCCCTACAAAGGATGTGTTAACTGAAAATCAACAACATGTGATCAAACATTTACATACGCTTCTCATATTTGTACGGCACCAATCAACACGTTCAAGGAAACAGTGCACTTTGTCTCGTGCCATACACCATACATCAGCCATGCAGTCAAGAGAGAGCCTTTCTTAAACTGTTTCGTAAACTTAAAAAGAGAATAAATAGTATAAAAATTGAGGTCATTTTAACACCAGCGTAGCTTCACTGCCATCTTTCCTCCTCAAATAAAGTCCCTGGCTCAGGTGATGCTCCCGACGCAGGTATGCATAGAAGTAGTCAGAAACTAATAAGATCTGAAACACACACACAGTTTGTTTTATGCATTGTGGGGACTTTACATAGACATCTTTTCATGAACTATAAATTCTGAGAACCTTACATGAACTATAACCTTAACAATAACACACGGTTTTGGTTCCCAGAATTGAATGCTCATCTGTATATACGTGTGTGTGCCTAAAGCTGCTCAAAGACAAAGTCCTGCATGTGTGGACATACATTTGGGAATCTTTCCTGTAAACCCAAATTCTGATTGATCTTTTGAGAGCGCAGGATTTTGAAAGTCATAACTTAGATTTGCAGTAGACAACATGCACACATGCATTCTCTTATTTTGTTTACAAGCAGCTTGCATGTGATTTACAAACTTGGAATGTTCAAACCAGGTGTAAAGAAGGTCGTGTTGCTGCTTACTAACTGCTGTTGACAACTGAAGCATAAAAATGGTGCATGGTGCAAATGTGAAAGCTTTTTAACCTCAACCACATCCTCCAGGGCTTTGGCTGAATTTGCCACAAAAGGTTCTTCAGAGGACACTCTGGTCCTAGTAAAACTGAAAGTTATAATGCAGCACTAGAAGCAACAGATTACTAGACAGTATAAACATGTCTAGTGAAACACACACAAGCTAAATCATACATAATCACCAAAAAATCCCTCGTTATGCAACGTATCTCAGCTAGTGAATGACAACCAGCCTTCCATTCATTGTTTAGCTTCTGGGTGTGGTTTCACTAAGAGCAGGTCATTTTCAGCTTAAGCATTCCAATCTCTTATTGCTTTTAACCGCAGATTACGGCTTTGTCAGGAATAAAGGAATCGTTCCTATCGAGCTACTTACTGTGCAACTGATAGCTGTAATATATCTACCTGCCAGCGTAATCTGCCTGGTGTTTGCATTCTTAGTGATAGAGTTTGTTTTAATTTAGTCTAATTTACATTTAAACGGACCTGAGCATTAACTGCACGTTTAACTGTCAGTTTGTTTGACATGTTTTCAACCAAATAAAATGAATTAAGAACCCATACGAGTACATGAAAGACTTTTTTTTAAGTGAGTGTAAATTAAAAATGTATTTTAATCATTAATTCAATAATGTGAGCAGGATTGAACAGCTGGGCTTCAGTCATTTAAAAGTAGCTTCAGGTTCTGGTTATTGTAATATGATTTTAACGTGGTACAGTTCTGGTTCTACAAAATGTTTACTATGCACTGAACTTCGAATTTAAGATCTAGCACATTTTTTTCTTATTTAAAAAAGCAGAAGGGACAGACTATAAAAATTAACTTAATAGATAAGTGATACCTGGGGGTGTGTGCATGATTTATTAAAAAAAAAAGCTTGAATTATCCCACATAGTGTGGCTGTGTAACTGTGTGTGCCCTGCGATAGTCCTGATGCCCTGTCTTGGGTGTACCTGCCCAGCGCCTAAAACATTATCCCCTGGATGGGCATGAGGAACTCCCCCCGTAACCCTAGTAGAAGATAATAAATGAAATGATAATTATGTATATTGTTTATATTTTTTAGGTTAAAATGTGTAAAAACTATTAAGGTATTATTTTTGACCTTTATACCAGTTGCAAACCTTTATTTAGCTTGTGACTTAAGTTATGACTTTCGAAAAACTGCACTCTCAAAAGATCAATCAGAATTTACAGGAAAGATTCCTAAATGTATGACCACACATGCAGGACTTTGTCTTCGAGCAGCTTTAGGCACACACACGTGTATACAGATGTTCACACACACTGTTATCGGATCACCTGTATTAGCTGGTAGTCAGAGACTTGCATGGTAAGATTGGCATTGCAGCACGAAAGATTATATTAAAGAATATAATCCCGTTATTAAAGAAACGAGGAAAAGGGTGGTGGTGGTAGAGTGCTGGGTTAAATGACTTGTTTACTTCTACTGTACTTTGTAGTGACCTCAAGTGCCAATGATACATTTTTTAATACAATATAACTGCTTGAAACCGAGGTGGTTCACTAGATAGCACTTACAATTTAAGAATCCTGCCTGAAACTGGTTTGAAAAGCAAAGCAAATTTAATAGGACCGGTGTTTTGACTAAACCCGATTATTCAAAGCAGAGGGATGAAGTTGGTACAATAGAACAGTTTATAATTAGAAAAGCCAGTATTAATTAAATCCTGTGATCATTTTTCCTAACCAAAAGAGAAAGTTTGAATAAGAGATATTCAAAAACAGGTTTTCTGATGGCTGGGAGAGTACTCATTTTAAGCATCTTGCTTAAGCATTCTTTAAAAAACATAATTACGAGGCCAATCGTCTGAAAGTGCTTTCACATGTGCAGGTCTTGCTTTTAATTTACAGTATTTTGCAGACTGCCTTATCCAGAGTGACTTCAATATGTCACAACATGATTCTCTCACAGCAGTTAAAGCAGGGTTAAGGACTTAGTCCAAGGTCCCTGACATATTTAGATTTAGATTGTCTGAGAGTGTTTGGTATTTAGTATGCATCATGTTCAAGTTTAATTTGAACAATGCAAACAGACCT
Organism: Xyliphius kryptos; assembly: GCA_025769995.1. Lineage (NCBI taxonomy): Eukaryota > Metazoa > Chordata > Actinopteri > Siluriformes > Aspredinidae > Xyliphius > Xyliphius kryptos. The sequence continues at coordinate 7,156 of JAOUQT010304797.1, read as the reverse complement.
GCTTAAGGTTGGTAATAACAAATTACAGATTTTGCATTTTAGTTAATATTGGTAACCATTTTGTTATTAAAATGAGTATTCTCCCAGCCATCAGAAAACCTGTTTTTTAACATCTCTTATTTAAAAAATTCTCTTTTGGCTAGGAAAAATGATCACAGGATTTAATTAATAAACATTATATAAAGAGAAATATAAAGATACCCACCTGCCCAACATTGAATAGCAGAGTGATGGCATAGTAAAAATTTGAATTGGCACTGCCTGCGTAGATCCAGAGATGCCAGAGCACAGGGAAGAGAGCAGAGCATGCCAGCAAGATGCAGGAGACTAGAAAGATGTTCCTTAAAACTGCAAAAAAAGCAAAATTACAATTAAGTTATGATAACATGAATAAAAATATGGTTACCAATATTAACTAAAATGCAAAATCTGTAATAATTTGTTATTATTATCTTTATCCCGAAATAGTATAATTAAATTTAATTGATTCATTTATATTTTTTTACAAATCTATATTATATATGCATCTTGTGCAAAAATGTGTGTATTATTTGGAATTTTAAAATAATTAAATAGTTAGCACTTGTGGCTTAACATTGCATACATTTTGTGTTGGACAAACATATAAACACCATGCTGGATGACATTAACAGAAGGAAATAATTTTATGTAACTTAATAAAATATATATTTTTAAAAAAGAGTCATTATAACGCTAAGATTTTTTACTACATGATGTATATGGCCAAATCCCAGACTTTGCATTTTCCATAATACTCACATCTGTAGAGATGATTCCAAACAGGCAAGAAGGCCATATAGAGTGCTATGTCTCCAACAGTGGGGTATGACTTGAAGATAGATATAATAGCAATCTGAGTAAAAATAAGAAACACTGGATGCTCCCTGTGACAGAAGAACAAAAAAACAAAGAAAAATTTATTTTTGTAGACAAATAACCTTCATTTTTGGTCATGAAATCCTGTAGTTCTGGTGTATACTCTTTGGCCAGATAGTTATGTTCACCTCTATGTTGATTTTGTGTTCTACTTACTATATACACTGGAGGAAATATGTATTTGATCCCCCACTGATTTTGAACGTTATAAACGTTTCTCTGACAAATAAAAAACCTAGAAAATGAAATGACATTTAAATAAATAAAAAAAAATTGCATTTCTGCGGCACAGTGGCTTAGTGGTTAGCACATTGGCCTCTCAGCGCTGGGGATTCCCGGTTCGAATCCCAATCTGGGTGGAGTTGGCATGTTCTCCTCATGTCTGCAAGGGTTTTTCGGTTTTCTCCCACATTTCAAAAATGGCTTCAGAGTAAATTGAATGCTCTAAATTGCCCTGTATAGTGTGTGTGAGAGTGTGTACCCAGCGATGGATTGGCGCCCTGTCCTGGGTGTATCTGCCCAGCACCAAAGACGTTCTCCCCTGGATGGGCATGGGGAACCCCACCACGACCATCATAAAGGAATAAGCGGAAGATAATGAATAAATTAGTTTTTGTAAGAAATCATTGCCACTGTGTGGTTGCCAAAAACTCCTATTAAGTAACTGAAAAATACAAAAGTTTAGTAAATACAACCGGTTCGCTTAACAGCATCTCTTTAAGGTGCAACAGTATCATGACCTAAATATGAACAGTAACCAAACTGAACTAGTTTTATCATTACAAGGATACTTTGTCGATTCCACAGTATATACATTTACATTTAGTTATTTATCAGACGCTTTTATCCAAAGCGACTTTCAAGTATCCCAACTTGGTTGGATCAGAACACAGGGTTGAAACAGGACCCTGGAGCACTGAGGGTTAAGGGTTTTGCTCAAGAACCCACATTGGTAACTTCAGTATATCTGGGATTTGAAATTCATGCACCATCACTGACACTTTTAAAATTATAGTGAACAACAGTATTAATACAGGCTCAGTCCATCTCATCAGATTGTTTACCTCATAAAACCATCAGAATGACAAGCAGTGTTTGTCATATTTAACAGCAATACTTTAAAGCAAATGCACTTACTCTGTTAACTCGGCTTTCTAAAACAATACTGTATACAGTACTACCAGCTCCCAAAATGTAGAAGGTTAAAGTAAACACTAAATAATTATTGTTTAAATGAAACAACAGCATTACACGAACACTACAATCCAGCGACAGACACGTCTGCTTCTGCTTCTGTGTGTTTACTACATTACTGTAAATACCGCCGACTACCGGATCATAACGCAATGAGCTGTGGCTTTATTATACATTTAACTATGAATAATTAAATGTAAATAATATTTAAGGAATGGGGCTTAAAACTATAAGTGAATAACTACAATAATAATGTTCAGGTAAAATAAGCCTTTACAACTACTGGTAATCGAAGATAAAAATATATAAAAGGGTGTAAAGTTGTCACGTCGTTAATATTTTAACCACCAGAGGGAACTATTTAAAATTTGAATACTAGTTATGTGCGTTTCATCTGATGTCATATCCTGTCTAGTCACAACAGCACATCACACCGTTAACTTGCGTGAGCACTGATTTAACATTCTATTTCTAGTCTATTTCTAGTTAGAAATCTCAACAATTATACATTTGTACTTGATAAAAGAGAGAATTATGTATCTTGTAATCATTTTGCTAATGTCTTACTTTAAGCTGATTTTGAGATCATAGCTATAATCATTTGTATAATCATGGCTTTTTTTTTAAACAATCTGGAGGTGTTGTTAGATCGACATTTGACATTACCCGAGACCAGGAGACATCTGGAATATGGATGGAACTGGTGTGACGTTCAGAAACCAGATTGACTGGTGGCCAAGCATGGGTTTAAACAGATAGAGTCTGTTAAACATCTGGTGAAAGGAGTTACCTAGTAATGCTAGCATGTGTGGTCTGAGCAGTGTTGAACAGTATTCCCTATTAGTTTATATTTCCTTGGGCGAACTTCCACACTTCAAGAATGAACCACCTTGCAGCAAAGGAAGATCAAACCCCTCTTGTTAGATGAAGTTAACATACTTTGTGGATTTCATCAAGCATCTGGTTAAACGTGCCATGTGTTAAAAGAAAAAAAAATACTTTATCCTTCTAGACCACCACAGCTCCCTATTGACGGACTTAATTTTGCCAAAGAAAAAGACATAATTATGCTCTACTTCCCACCCCATTGTTTACATAGGCTACAACCTTTGGACAGAACTGTTTTTATGGGCCACTAAAGAAGCACATAAACTCAATCTCTGATTCGTGGATGAGGAACAACCCAAGTAAACAATCATAATTTATGACCTCCCTGGGATTACTGCAAATGTATATCCTCTGGCTGCAACACCACAATTTAGTATATTGATATTATAAAATTAGATTGTATATAAAGTATATTGAAAATTTAACTCACTATCAAGAATAATGCCTAAACAGCGCACCTGCAAAGTGGGAATAAACTGAATACCATTAATATTAAAATTCCTGATCTTAAGCAATGCGGATAGACTACCAATTAAAATAACCTCAGTTTTAGAGCAATTCAACTGAAGAACTTAATACCAAACTGCTAATTAATACCAAAATATGATGCATCTACAGCAAAACTGGTTAAAAAATGAGTATGGAGTACTGATCCAAATATCTATCTTAAATCAAATCAAATGTTTATATATTACAGCTAGCAGTGACAGCCAACACAAGTAATTATTATTTTAAAAAATAAAATAAGGTATGTTAAACAAAAGAGTGAAATAATACAAGATGGAAAAAAACAACAAGACAACTGTAAAAAAGTGAGAAAAGTAGGATATTTATTTATAGGTTAGTGCTACACAGTTTAAACAGATTATCTAAAATAAGAGTTGGGTATAATCATGTTAAGCTCCTTTCGTGAGTTCATGGGAACTGTGTAATTAGCCAATTATTCTGATTGCTAATGTAGACCTTTGAACACATGCATTACCTCACATTTCTCCAGGAGAGCTGCATCATGATTCACCCATCATTTTATAACCAATTATCAAGTTGAGATAACTGTAGGATAAAAATGTCTGCAAAAACAGGGGCAGCATGGTGGCACGGGGCAGTTTCCATGTTCACCCTGTGTCTTGCATGGGCTTTCTCCAGTTTATTTCCACAGTCCAAAACCATGGATTCAAGGTAAATTGACTGGTCTTATTTGCCCCTATATACTGTGTGAGCATGTGACAGATTAGCACCCTGTCTTGTGCCTGAAACATTCTTCCCTGGATGGGCATGGGGAACCCCCTCTGTGACACTGATAGAGGATTAAATGAACGATAATGAATGTCTGCAAAAACATCAAAATGACTTAACCAACTCAAAGTTATGTCTAAGCTTTCAACAATGAAGATTAGGAACAAAAATTATACAAATATGAATTATATTTTTCAACAGAATTGAGAACAATCGTCCTTATATAAACCATGTTAAACATCAGCATCATTACAATCATCTGAGATTTCTGATTGGGATTTAGGTAATCCAACTGCTGCAGCCATACTTCCTGACTGAAGAAGTGGGGCGGCGACTGGCTGTTTAATAGCCTTCCTGTAAGTGTCATTCTTTCGGATATTTCGGGTAGCACAGCGATAGTTAGTAACAGCTGGAATAATGTCATTAACTGTCCAGTACTTGTGTGTAAGGGCATCTTCCAGTTTGAAAGGACCATCACGTGTGCGACGAACCTTGGTGCAAACTGCATTACTGCGCAGTTCCAAACCCACTTCATGTACCAGTTTCCGTAAGAACCGCTGTGTCTCATTCACACACTGGACCTCTAAAGAGTGGGAAAAAAAACATACAAGAAAAATAAGTTTGCCAGTTTTACAGCAACACACAAAAGCACGGAACATGAAGCAGCATCATGTTTTGGGCTTGCTTTTCTTTAGCAGGGACAAGGAAGATTGTTACAATTGATGGGAATATGGATGGAGCCAAATACAGGACCATTCTAAAAGAAAACATGTTGGAGTCTGCAAAAGACCCAAGACTGAGAGATTTACCTTCCAACAAGACAATGATCCAAAACATAAGTCAAAATCTGCAATGGAATAGTTCACAAATAAACGTATCCAGGTGTAAGAATGGCCAAGTCAAGGTCCAGACCTGAATCCAATCAAGAATCTGTGAAGAGAGCTGAAAACTGCTAGTCACAAATGCTCTCCATCCAGTTTCACTGAGCTCAAGCTGTTTTGTAAGGATAAATGGGCAAGAATTTTAGTCTGAGTGTGCAAAACTGATAAGAGACATACCCCAAGCGACTTGCAGCTGTAATTGCAGCAAAAGGTCGCACTAGAAAGTACTAATTCAAGGGGGCCGAATAATATTGCATTGCAATTTAAAAAAGTTTAAAATATCCAATACATTTTTCACAATTGTGTCTCAGTTGCTGTTTGTTCTTTACAAAAATTTACAATTTCATATATCTTTATGTTTGAAGCCTGAAAAGTTGAAGGGGGCCGAATACTTTTGCAAGGCACTATATGTCCAGTGTATGTTTAAAATCTCACAATTTCCAAAGAGGTCTAAGGCAAAATCCAGCCTAATAAAGCATAAAAGAGAAAACAGACACATACAATCTTTGTCAACATGATTATTATTTAAATTATATTTATTTGTATTAAAAAGGTCCTACCCAGAGAAAAGTGCGGTGGTGTAAAATGGAGAACCCTTAAACCCATCAGAATTGGAGGACTTTTACTCTGCGGACGCAATAGCCCTCTTACTGCCAACTCATAAGCCTCCTGAGTGTGCAAGTCCACCTGTGAGTACCTGAGCAATAGAGACAACAGACTTATAGATTAAAAAAAAAAAACTTTATAAAAAGACCATTAATATCATATTAAATATAGTGACTCACGTTATTAAAGCTTTCTGATTGGCTCCCTGAATCATGGCCAAAACTCTTTCTAGTTTGTCATGTGTAACATGTGCTAAAAAATAAAAGGGCAGCATGTAGAACTTATTATTGAATACAGCTTTTAGTGGAAGACAACAAAATGTAATTAATAACTAAATACAATTTTGCAGTACCATATGTGCTTCGCTCAATTATTCGCCCAGAGTGTGAGAAATCCTCTGAGGCTTTTCCAAGCTCCCCATCCAATATGTAGTCCTGCAAAAGATCACCACATAGTGCAATTACAAAATATTTTCAATAATATAGACAGAAAGCTTAAAATTTCTAGATTAAAGAAATTTACCTAAATTATATAGAATGTGAATACATTTTTTATGGCATAATAGCAGTAGACTTAACTACATTTCACATTCATTGAAAATCAAGCCTTTTGGCCAAAATTGGTCATGATCCAGCTCCTAGTTCCACAAACTCACTTCATAAATAAATGAATAAGAAAATGTTCATGCATATGTTTTTTTAAAGATTACAATATATCTCTGTTGTATTTATCAAAACACATATGGCCTACCCTGGTTACATGCAACCTGTATAGACTGTCCAAGGCTTTATTCCCTCTCCCCAGACCAAGAACTGAAAAATAAAGAGGACTAAGTCATTTGCCCCTTGAATAATCAGAATCATTAGACTGGATTTGATATAAAACTATTACCTAATACTCCAGAAGAAAATGCATCTAGGCGATGTCCAACTCCAACTTGGATCTTATGAAACTTACTACCATTCACTAAAAACAAGGATTATTTTAATTGTTGTAAACTGATATTTATAAAGCCTTTTAAAAGAATGTGAATTCTTAAAACTCAGCCCTACCTAAAGGATGATCTGCCAGAGCTGGTACTTTAGTTGGAGAGATGGTTAGCTCATTGGAATTGCAGCTTTGTCCACTTGGCAACAGTTGAAACTTTATCATGGAAGGTGAAGCAGGGGGACTGGAATTATTAACCGCTTTGTGAACAAAAAGAGGGATTAGAGAACAGAAATACAAAAATTAAAAACAAGTTGTGTTATAAACAGTTTTTTTTTTTATCTTAAAAAAGGTACAGGCTACTGTGAGGTCAGGTACTAACTCTGACCTACAGGACAATCGCTGGATCTGCATCCGCTTACCTTCTTGAACTCCATCTTTACTAAATACTATGGCGTCAAAAAGGGTCCAAAAGTTTGGAGAACTCAAAAACAGAATTCGTAAGCAATTTTCTTCGTTGCACATTT
>JAOUQT010304781.1:0-15626 GCA_025769995.1 Xyliphius kryptos | reverse complement strand
ATGAACATCTCCCATGGCCTGCACAGTCACCAGATCTAAATATTATTGAACCACTTTGGGGTGTTTTGGAGGAGTGGGTAATCACCACCAGCATCACATAGTGACCTGGCCACTATGCTGCAAGAAGAAAGGCTTAATCCTCTGACCACTGTGCAGGACTTGTATATGTAATTTCCAAGACGAAATCGATGCTGTATTGGCCGCAAAATGAGGCCCTACACCATACTAATAAATTATTGTGGTGTAAATCCAGGTGTTTCAGTTTCATTGTCCTTGTTTAAGGTGCAGGGTGTATAACCCTGGCCACCACCCGGCCAATAATGCCTTGCTGAAACAGAAGGGGGATGGTTTACTTTACAGGAACATCTTAGCTCTGGTTTCTCAGTGAGCTAAACATCTCTTGGGTGATGTAATACAGATCCAAAGGGAATACAGAATCCTTGTAACAGATGGGCAGCCGTGGCCCCTTACGACACCCCATTCTGCAGCAGGGTCCATATCACAGTGTACACTGCTATCGTTTAACATTGGACACACTGTTGTGCCTTTAAAAAAAGCAGCATAGACACCAGTGCTATACACCAGACCTAACTGACTGCTGTAATGGTGGAAAAGTAAGCACTTTGGCCTTCTTATCATTTCAGCCATTGTGGGCCTCAGCCCAGATCATGAGGCCTGGAGCAGTGAGAACAATTCTAGCCAGCATCATTTTCTTCTTCTTTAAAAGCAAGAATAAAACCACCTCAATGTCTATGCTGTGCACTACATTCACTAAAGCATGGCACAACAAAACAGAATAACTACAATAATGTCTGTAAATTCAAGTAGAAAGGCAAAAACATAATTTAAAGAAAAAATACAAAATGCACCTTTCAAAAGTTCAATACAGCAAACAAGACTCCTTACTTAAATATGATTGTAAAATAAAAAAATGTAGTGTAGGATGATTTAAAAGTTTTATGTCTGGAGAGTGTTAACGGCCATTTCGCAAAAGAAACGGTCACAGGCAACACGTTCATAGGGACAATGTAGTATCCCCAACTTTCTTATTTGCTAGCCATTTGATCCCATAAGAAAACAGCAGTAGCAGAACTAAGCATGGACACACGTGGGAAGAACATGCATTAAAAAGACCTTTACTCAGCTCAACTGAGACTCTTAGAACTATTTTGCTATGAGAAAATGCTAACAGCTGCACCGCCATGCCACCACGCTCATATATTCATCCATTCGTTCATTATCTTCCACTTAATCCTCTACTAGGCTCGTGTAGGGTTCTCCGTGCCCATCCAAGGGAGAACAATTTCGGTGCTGCGCAGATACACACAGGACAGAACACCAATTGATTGCTGGGCACACACTTACTCACACAGCCACACACACAAACAAAACACTATTTGGGCAATTAAGAGCATTTAATTTACCTTGAATACATGTTTTTTTGGACTGTGGGAAGAAACCGGAGAACCCGGAACCAACCCACGCGGACATGGGGCGGACATGGAAACTCCACCCAGATCGAACCGGAAATCCACCATGCCACTCCCACTCGTGTATATTAAAGTAAAATACATTGCTTAAAATAGGCATTCAACTTTAAAATGCAACCGTAAAATTTATTAAATTGATTACAAATTACAAACCTGAATATTACAGCTTGCTACATATTAATCCTAAACAGTGTTTGAAGCAGGTTTATTTACCTGCAAGTTAAAGTTTGAATTATTCATTTTATTTGGTGTAGAATGACAAGCTATTCCCTTACACAATAACCAGCTCCATGGCAACAGCTGTCCTCTTAAGTACCCACAAAGAACCTTGATCAGCAGGAAACATTGTAAAAAATAAAAAAGTAAGGTCCACTTACCTCCATGGCAAGTGCAGCTGTTTGCTGATCGTAGTGGTTTAGCAGGTTGGGCATAAAGGTGGTGTTATAGGCAAGATCCTGACACATGCGTAATCCAACAGGTTCACAAGTAAACGTACTGTGGCTCTCCACAGTGTCCATAAAAATAGCAGTACTATAGGTGAACAGAGAGGAGGCCACGAGAATCCAGAGAAGCCCCATTCCTCTGTACCATACACCACAAAGTGATAAATCCTCTTCGAGTTTCATCCTTCATCCAGTTAATGCAGGCAATGGATGCAGAATGGACTACTGCTATGTCCAAAAGGTCAAGGTGGTAGACCGTGCTGACCTACTAATTCCATCCTTCTTGTGGAACACTCAGAATTTGTTCCTGAACATCCCAGTCCTACTGCATATTTCACATGAACTTTTATCAGTGTACAATGACAGCATTTCACAGCTTTAAATTAGGAGACAATCATTACGGCTTAAATATGGCGTGTTACCGGTGGTCCACAAATGTCACTTGTATCTGCAACATAAACATTTAACAAAAGCATTAATGTTAAAACTCCACAATCTACTGTCACATAATACCAAGACATCAATTAATTTAACAGAAAAATCTCAAAATTTAATTAGCCGTTCATACAATCATTTATCTCTTTATTGCATTAATACATGATTTTGGAAACTGATCTAACAGCATTAGCTGTTTTTTGTGTAATGTAAGAAAAAGGAGATTCTGTGGGTAGAGCGAAATTGAAATAGGGAGAAATGTTCAAATGAATGCATTTGTACAAAGAAAAACAACATGAATCTGTGGTTTGTTTTGGATTTATTAATATTATTTCTTTCTTCTTTATACTATTAACAATGTTTATTCCACAGGTTAAAATGGGCTTCCAATTTATGAGACCCTTAAAACACCTCATGTATGCAAATAACAAAGATAATAAAAAATACAACACAAGAAACAGGGGTTTAAGTTAGTATTAAATTATCCAATTTAAACAAAAACTATATTACTAATGTAGGCCTCAAGGTACACCGATATTATATTATTACAATAATTATGAAAATGATTATACAATTCATGGCAACTATAATACAATATATTAAATGTAAAAAAATGGCCTTTTACCACGAATTCATACTTATTTCTTCTCTCTCTCACACACAGTCACACAGTCACACACACACACACACACACACACACACACACACACACACACACACAAATGTATGATTTTCACGTTACCTAGGAACGAAGCTGGACGTTAGGTCTTGTCTAAACCTGAATGTACCGTTAATGCTTTATTAATAACACAACGTTAACATCCCGAGGTGTCCGCGGTCTGCATCCCTCTATTACGTCTATTAACGTCACACGAACTGATAGACGATAAATAAAACTCGCAGTCTGTTCTCTCGCAGCTCAGTCCTGACCGGCTGTTCACCCCTTCAGCAACAACCTACACCTCGCTCACGCTTACAACAATTTCACCAACATTGCGCGCAACATTACACCTAACTAATATATGCGTTTTTGGGCGCGTCAAACGAAACGGTTTTGAGTATCCAAAAGAAGAACTTTACCTTTTGAGAACATCATTGTGTTTGCAGGCGCCGTTTCCCGGTGACATTAAACCGCGTCGCCGTCGCCGCAGCAGCTCCATGTCTCGCACGCGTACACACTTACACGCAGGCTCTCTCACAAACACCAGCGGCTCAACGTTCCACACATCCTCACTGAACCTGTCAAGAATTTGTTTTATTCAGAGTCGAAATTATCCTCATAGTCAGGCAGCATAATTTTATTAAAACCCCACGCGCAATGTGCACGCGAACAGCAACACGAACCGCTGCTGCTTTGCATACTCCTGTCGAAACTGCCCCTCCCCTACAGAGAAACCCTGCCCTCCACTCTCCGCGCATGCGCAAGACCTGAGTTAAAGGCGCACGTTATAATGAGCATCCTCATGCCTCTAATCAGTAACTACATACAGCAGCACAGAACTCCACAACTCCCTTTTTCCTTCATAAGTGGCTGAAAAAGGGAGGCACCGCCTAAGTCTACATTTCACTAAACTGTTAAATCTTCTAGTTGAATATCCACCAAAAGATGCACTGCTCAAAAAATAAAGGGAACACTATAACTAGAGTAATGAGAACAATGAGAACAAAATACATACACCTAAAAACGATCAAAATGTTATTCAAAATTATTATTCCATGGAGGTCTGGATTTGAAATCGTAACTTAAAATCAAAGTGGAAAATCAAATGACAGGCTGATCCAACTTCAGTGGAATTTCCTAAAGACGTGCCTGTATGACCTCCCTACAATGCCTGGCCATGCTCCTGATGAGGCAGCGGACGTTCTCACCTACAGCCCCCTCCATGTCTCCTGGTATCTGCTCCATGCTCTTGACACTGTGCTGACAGACACAGAAAACCTTCCTGCCACAGCTTGCATTGATGTTCCATCCTGAATAAGCTGCACTACCTGAGCCACTTCTGTGGGTTGTAGGCACCGCCTCAATCTACATCTAGGGTGAGAGAACTGACAAACTGCAAAAGTGACCAAAACATCAGCCAGAAAGTATAAGAACAGAGAAAAGGTGTGTGGTCAAAGTATCATGTAGTTTTTGCACTGCTGAATGTGGATTCAGTGGAACTTAAATGGAACTGCAGCATTCAAAATAAAATTACCAACAAAAAATAATTCAAGTGCTTTAATAAATCTTCTACATATAATATGTAATTAACCTGAAATAAGGTTTTACTGAGTTATAAATTGCATTAGTTAAACTGTTAACTTAGTTGGTAAGTCTAACATCAGTGTCAAATTTAATAAAAAAAAATCATAAAAACCTGTCTAGTACACATACTAAAAAAACTCTAGACTGTTATACGATTTTTTGTTTATTTTAATAAATTTTATGTACACTTAAAAAACCCTGTAGTAAACACTTCAAAGAGAGACAATAAAACATGAACTATGTTCTTTAGCACAAATGTATCTTTAAAAGGTTGACACAGTTTACAGTCCACATAAGTCCTTCAATATTCATACTTTCTCTTATACATGCATGGAATACTTTTCTCACATAATAATAAAATCCATCCAAATTCCCTTACCTTTAAACAATATGTTAAGTACATGGTGTGATTTTTTTTAGATGGACAGTTAAAATCCAGAAATAATATATTTCAATCTTTAGGCAAATTATTTTATCAAGAGTGTTTTTTCATAAATAAAACACCCTGCCACATGTAAAGTCCAACAGACCAATTGCAGTTTAAGTATATTACATGTGCTAAGAAATTAGATATTATTTATAGAAAATACCTTCACTGTTATAAACAAGCTCAAAATGTACAGTGCATAAGCAAAAATTTATAAGTTTTACCTTTAGTCACATTTAATCTCAACATAATGGTTAGTCAAATATGACAAGTGTTGGTGTTGGGTTAGATTTGTAAGTTAGGGAGGATATTTTTATTTCTTTGTAAAGTTTGCATGTTCTCTCTGTTTTTTCTTTCAGGGGCTTTGGTTTTCACCAAAAATCCAAAAACTTTTCTGCCTGTCTGCTCTGACAAAAAGTATCAATACAGCCCCAACCGAGTACTTTAATTAGAATAAATTTTTCATTGCTATTAGAACACAGAGTGAAGTCAAACTCGTCTTTACTCATTGTTCTGTTTTTTTTTCCCTTCTTTATATCTTGTCCGGCTTTTTTTGTCTTACAACAGGTTTGCGGCACGACCAGTCACAGGAGCCCCTATTTCGATTGTCCTCTTTGTCCTAGATATATTGTGAATCTGACAAGGAATCTTATATGTCTACTTACAAATACCAATAATATTTATCAGGTAATATTTTTAACTGGTTCCTCTTCACCATTTAAAATTTGTAATCTTGAGAAAACAACCCAAAACACAACTCTTCTACAGCTTGCCATACAAATAAAAACAAGATGGTGGGGGAAAAACTCTTGTTTTGTAAATGTTGTAATGTGAAAAAAAGCCAGGAGTATATTTTTGATATTTTGATTTTAGACAGAGGTGAAAAAGTGAGTGCATATGCACTGAATTGCAAAAATTGTATCAAGTCAAACTTAGTGCTAAAATTACAAAATGGTGAATACATTTTAATACAAATAGTGAAATGTTAAATAGTTAAAGATTTTAGATAATATCTTTTAAAGCATATGATTGTTTCAGTCCTGACTTTGTATTCCAGTCACACAGTCATGAAATCTGCAATAACAAAAGATCTATCAGACATTTAAAACAGTTAAAGAAATCTGTGTCTGAAATACTCAACAAATAAATGACATTTTGAACTTAGAAAATGTATTATAATTATGGTAACAAATCATAAGATAAAAACATTTCCTTCATTAGTGAATCATTCTTTATTTAATGAGAATAAAAAATATAAGAATACTACAAAGCTAATGAAATTCTTACCTTCGGGATCTTCTTGTTTATGCATGTGCAGAAGAGTGTTCAATTAAACAATGGCTTGGAGCTAAAATCTCTGGATCAGCTTTTGATGAAGAAGCCAATGTGTCATCTTCCAGCTTTAATGAAACATAATACCACAAGGCAGTATAGTTTAAAGTGCAATACAAGGGTTTATTTCAAAATATTCAGAGATGAAATTATAGCTAAGTTATATAAATTAATGTATGTGTTTTCTTTGTCTATAACATGTCTTTTTAATTTCATTGGTTACTTTTTAGATTTTATTTCTTTTTAGATTTTTCATATCTATATGTGCATGGTTTACCTGCTCTTTGAGGTAATTGTGAGCACAAGGCCCGATGCCGCGCAGGGTAAGACCTACAATAAAGCACCACACAGACAGACCTGATTCTAGGGCTGACAGTAGAGTGCAAGGAAACCAGAGAGCCAGCGTTGTGTCCTGTAGAAGAAAAGTAACTATGATTTCGGTGGTGAAATCTGATCCTTTTAGTGTATGACATTTTAAAGGTCAATTAATTCATAAATTATTTATAATAGCTGATATCCTAATATTTACATATATGTGTGTGGTGTCGAAAGGGCAGTTGGTCGTAATGGAAGAGCGAGCATTGATAGGCACATTTGTGAAGTTGCAGCCCTGCATAAGAACACTGCCATCAGCGGTAATTGTAAGACTGATAGCCAGCAGCAGTCCAACGCAGCAGGCTGCAGAGAGCAATGAATTCAGGAAGGAGCTCACCAACAGGCCTACGTGCTATAGAAAATACAAACATTATTATAAGATAACTTTTATTGTAATTGATAATTGTATTTTAACATATGCTTCATTCCTTTCCAATGCCACTTAAGTTTAGGTCATAAGCTTCTAACCATTACCTTTAATCCCTGTACAAAATCATTGTCACTTTAAAGCAAATTACTTTTTGTCTCAGGTTTAACACCATTGTTTTCATACTGGAAGCTAAACCATCTCCATCTAATGGTCACACATCTTTAAAAAATGGGTGTACAAATTGAATTTATAAAGTTTCTCCTATACACCAATACTTTGTGTATAAAGATTTGAAAGTACTTTAAAAATGCTACTGGGGTTTTTTTTCAGGTTTTGTATGGCAAATCAAAAACTTTGTTTTTGTTTGATTGCAGGTGTGAGAAAAAAAGTCAAACTCAGTAACTGTAAAAAGTTGAAAATTTAGAATTTTGTATATTTTGAATTTTTTTTCACTTTGTACCAAAGCAATTTTAAAAGCACTGTCTTTTTTTACTTTTACTATGCGGTAACACCAAACATTGTAACAGATATCAATTATATACTGAAATAGAGAATACCAACAAAGATGCTCGGTGGAATGTAACTAAGATGTAAGATGGATTTAATTATGCAAGTTTTGGAATATTATGTTACAAATACATTCATGCAGCCATTTACACCTTAGGGCAATATAATATCTGTATTTACAGACAGAATCCACAGAAAGTATTTGGCTGCTTTGCCTAAAAATAGTTTTCTTAAAGAAAGTGCAGTGATCACTGTGTGACATGATTTTAAAATTTAGAATGTTTACATTTAAATGGAAAAGCTTTATTTTTTGAAAAGTGTAATGTGACAAAAATCATTGTAATAGATTACGAATATAAGGATTGACTACAATATTTTAAGGAAAACAAATGTTTCTTACCAGTTTAAAATTGGTAATATTCCTTGACACCAGTATTGCAACGATCCCACTTGCAATGCTCTGAAATACAAGCACAAACATATATTTTTAATCATAAATAAAACAGTATAATATGTGTATATGGCGGCATGTTGGCTAAGTGGTTAGCACATTCGCCTCTTGGCGCTAGGGATTCCCGGTTCGAATTCCGATGGACTTTCCATGTTCTCCCCATGTCCGCGTGAGTTTCCTCCAGGTTCCCCGGTTTTCTCCCACAGTCCAAAAACATGAATTTCAGATAAACTGAATGCTCTAAATTGCCACATTGTGTGTTTTTTGTGTGTGGATGTGTGTCCAGCGATGTATTGGCTCCCTGTCCTGGATGTATCTGCCAGTGCCCAAGATGTTCTCCCCTAAATGGGCATGGGAAACCCCACCGCGACGCTAGTAGAGGAATAAGCAGAAGATAATGGATGGATGAATATGTGTATGTTTCTACACAATTTGTGTAGAAACAAGCAGACACATTTAACAAAGAGGCCAATGAGTGTTTGTGTGTAAGACTATGTAAGTAATCAAAAATAAAATGCTCATTCATTGTGTTAAAACCTTGTACTTCAAAACTACATACCTTGTGCTAACCTTGGGATTTTAGAATAGATACACTTCATGGACAAAATATTGAGACATATGCACATTACATGGACAACAAATTAAGACACCTTATTCTTCATTTGTTCCCTCTTTGTGGCTTTAGCAGCTGTCACACTTTCCAGGCTTTCACGTTTTTGACGTGTTTCTGTGATATTGGACCTTGCTTTGCACACTGTGGCACAGCCATGCTGGATCAGAAAATGGCCTTAACTAAACTGTTGCCACACATTTAATAAAACCATTCATTTGTGTAAAATGTTTGGCTAAATGCTTTTTCCAATCTATGGGATTGGGACTGAATTAAACACTTGCAATGATTAAGATGATTAATAAATAAGATGTGTGTCCCAATACTTTTAATTTTAATTTGTGGTTTGTAAAGTGAGGAATGTTATTACAAAATTGGAACTTAAAATAAAAATAACAATATAATCTGGTCACCCAACCTGACGGAACTGGAGAGTATCTGCAAGGAAGAATGGCAGAAGGTCCCCAAATCCAGGTGTGAAAAACCTGTTGCATCATTCCCAAGAAGACTAATGGCTGGCTCACTAGCTCAAAAGGGTGCATCTGCTCAATACTGAGCAAGGGGTCTGAATAGTTATGATCATGTGATATTTCAGTTTTTTATGTTTAATACATTTACAAAAATGTCTCCATTTCTGTTTTTTTCCTGTGAAGATGGGGTGCTGAGGTTACATTAAGGAGAAATCTATTTTTTTATTTTAGCAAATGGCTGCAATGAAACAGAGTGAAAATTTGAAAGCGGTCCAAATATTTTCTGTACCCACTGTATATTTTTTCTTGCCCTACTCACTGGAATCTGTTAAAGATTAGTGGTTATAAAATTACTTAAATTCACCTACAATTATGTCACAGTCAAAATCACTTGTATTATAATTTTTCTTAATTTTAATGGTTGATGTACTCATTACTTTTAATATGTCACATTTATGCATTGCATTACTGCCAAGTGATTGTTATTTATTGTTTTGTTTCATTGGTTATTTTTGTGTCATTGACTTTCAACAATCATTTAGGTTACATTTTAAATTGTCCTTTAAAATTACCAAACCTTTGCTGAATTTCACTGTTATGCTGGATTTTAACTATAAATATTTAATTCATCATTATTTTTAACCAGGTCACATTTATGTTTTATTTTTTCACCATTATGTTATTTTTTTATTTATATTTTAACTGGGGATTAATTAATTCATATGTTTGCATTATCTAGAGGATGCGTATACATAGTATGTTAATAAAACATGAGATTTTAACAACTTCACAACAGCCCTGAACAACTTCTTTGAACCTGTTAAAAAGATATGTTATGAAATTTCAGCTGTTATTAAATGTTAATCATACAGCTTTTGCCACAGATCTTAAACTGGATTTTTTGGCACAACAATGTTTCAATGGAAATGGACAGAACTGTCCTATGGCTATCTCAGTCTCTAACCTAAAGATCAGAAAATAAATGTGTGAACTAAACAGGCAGAATCGACAAATAGACCTCAAATATAAAAAATATGTCGGACTGACAACAGATACTTTGCCATACATTCTTCAATCTTATCAAGCATCATTAAGAAGGACAGGGAGCTGTCATCCTTTTGAAAAAAGGCTGCATAACTATGTATGTAGTAACTATGGTAGACAAAACTTTGAGAAAAAAATACAATATTTAGTTTTTTTTAGTTCTTTCAGTCAAGAGTTGTGTATTAAACATTAGCTTTTGAAAAATAAATTAAACATGCAGGTTTATAGCATTTTTGTACGTGTTTACTATTACTGTCAGTAATAATAGTAAAGTTAATATTTGATTTGGTATCAACAAAATGAAACAATGAAGCATCATAAAAATAAAACAAAAATCTGTATCCACTCATAAAAAGGGAAGCAAAGGTACACCCAAAAGACCACAGGTTCTGAAGACAGCTATATATATAGGGGTTTTGAAAACAATGGTGAGCTACTTCTTTAATAGTGCCAGAATGAATAACTTACCAGCAAACCTGAAGTCACAGCTATGATGTTGGATACTGTGTACTGTGTAGAATTTTTTCCACTGGGTTTGGAGATATGCCTTAAAACACTGCCATGAACTATGGCTCCCAGGATGAAATTAACATGACCAATAACGATCAGTGTTAAGCCTTTGGTCATTAGTCTCCCTGGCCCTTTCTGTTTGTCTACAATGCAGATAAACAAAACTTTTTAAATAGCATATTCGGTGATATATATGAAAAATAAACATGTAAGTTCGACAGATTTTTTCTCAAATACTAAAAATAATAAGCTGAGAGTCTGAAATGGACATGCAGCGATGGAACCTTTCGGAGTACAAAAGTCATAAACGGTTAAAAGTTCAATGCGCAGCAAACTTATTTTGTTAATCGGCTTCGTGTAAAATATAAATACCGAACGTCTTGAAAACACTAACAAGAGCTCACCGAATCCACATATTCTATTCATGGTACCTAAAGTTTTAATAAAGAGGTGAAGATCTTTTCTTCTAAAAATGCTTGTGCCCGCCGTTTCCTACATCCGTCTCAGTTACTGCCCACCAGCTCACCTGGAGAGAAAAGTGGGTGGAGCTTATAGTTAAAGGTTACCGCCTGTAAAAACTGATTACACAGAACACTGTGTGAACTCATCAACCAGTAACCAAAAGAAAATATAGAATAAAGTCGATCCCAGGGTTCAAGCTGCTTGCAGACAATTTGGAAAAGTGTAAGTTAACTGTATGACTTTTTAAGTAAAACGTTTGAGCAGTTTTAAATTTTGTAATAAATGAATAATTATTTGGAATTATGACGTAGGCGTTGGTTTGCATATAGCAACCCGACTGAAAGGATCAGTAAAACTTTTAATGTGTGTGGGTGTGTTGAAATGTGTGTATTTATGTATGTGTTATGTGTATGTAAGTGTATGTGTGTGTGTGTGTGGGGGGGGGGGTGTTGGTGTGTTGCTGTCTTCTTTGAAATAGCATTTTTCCGAATGTTAAAAGCCTGTCTCCATGGAGACTATAAATTAATAAGAATTATAAGGATTTGTGTGCATATAGAAGCCCAATTAAATAAAAAAGTCCAGTTAGACAAATGTTATTAAACCCCCTAAAGTTATAAACGCACCAAATGTAATCAGCCCCCTCAAGGTCTGATGCTAAATGTTCAAAATTGTTGAATATTTGTTTTATATTTTTAAATAAATGATGAATTAGAATTTTGACATCAATCATTTGTATGTAGCAGCCTGACTCAGTGGATTTTTTTTTGACAATTACTGAAAAGCACACTCTGCAGAATGTTTTAAATATCAATCTCATGGGGTTTGATAGGAAACCTAGGATCAGTTTGCATATTGGTTTTTCAAAATTTGCTAATGAGCTGTTGGTTTGGAGTCTGGGAAAAAAATGAGTGTAGTGTGTGAAAATGTTTGGGTAGAAGTTACTCATTTTTTCACACTATGGCTTCGTGCTTGAATCCCTAAAATATACTGCTCAAAAAAATAAAGGGAACACTAAAAGAACACATCCTAGATCTAAATGAATAAAATCTTTATTTAAAAGATATATTCAGTTGAAAATCTTTATTTAGTAGATAGTGGAATGCATTGAGAACAAAATAACATAAAATTATCAAAATGTAAATCTAAATTATTATCCCATGGAGGTCTGGAGGATACATTGTGTTGTTTAAGCGTTCCCTTTATTTTTTTGAGCAGTGTATTTCATGGTCTACAGTGGTGCATGTCTAAATGTCCTAATGTATGTATTTGTGTGCTGTGTTACCTTTGGTTTGATGAATGTTTAGTCTGGCTGAATCTGAAACTCTGCAAAACAAACCCATATAGTCACACTTCATTTAGCTTTATACTTAATTGTGAGCATGTTACAACTTTAATAACTTTACCCTTAATAATATGCCAACTATATACATAGAGCACAAAGAATAATATTTGGCACTTAGGTTTGAAAACAACACAGTAAATCATGCACAATCACAATTATTAACCCCAGGTAGCTCCGCCCCATTTTTAACTTGTATATTATGTTAAACCCAGTCTGGTGAGTTCGGCAACCAATTTTTGTATTCCCTTTTCACCCATAACTGTGTGCCTGTTTATGCTTCCAACACTACAGTCAAGTTCACGGATGACACCATGATGATATTCCTGGCCAGAGACAATGATAAGATGGCCCACATGGACGAAGTACAGCATCTGTCTTCATGGTGTCTTCAACACCAGGAAAACAAAAGATACCATCATGGACTTCGGGAAGACAAGAAGCCAAGCTCACATCCCTATTTATATCAGTGGAGCTGCAGTGGATCATGTGTCCAGTTTCAAGTTTCTTGGTGTCCACATCTCCAGTGATCTCATCTGATCCTTGAACTCCTTCATCCTCATCAAAATGGCACAGCATCTTTATTATTTATTTTTTTGGTGCTTCAAGATAGTTCGCGTGTCTCCCAGGATCCTGGGGAACTTTTACAGCTGTACCACTGTAAGAAGACTCACCATTTGCTTCTCTGTGAGGTATGGAAATTTCTGCGCTGCAGACCGCAAAGCACTCCAGTGGGTGGTTAAAACATCACAACACATTAAAGGTGCCCAGCTAGCCACCATTCTGGACATTTATGTGAATGAATAGTGCATTATTGTGAATAAATAGCAGAGGGCCATTATATTTACATTTACATTTAGTCATTTAGCAGACACTTTTATCCAAAGCAACTTACAAATGAGAGAACACCACAAGTCAGTAGTTTAAGTAAAAAACAGCTAAACTGCAATACCATGAACCCTGTGCATTACTCAATCTGGCTGTTGTGTATTAAGGTGTGTTTTAAGAAGTTTCTTGAAAATGTTTAGTGACTTAGCCTTATGGATGTTGTTAGGAAGGTCGTTTCACCATTTAGCAGTAGTGAATGAAATGGATTTGGAATCACCAGACAGCATTCATCACTAGAGTGCAGTGGACAAGTTGGATGTATCTAATAAAGATGTACTGAAGATAAGCGGGTGCAGCTCCAGTTACTGTCCTGTAGGCCAGGGTCAGTACCTTGAACTGAATGCGAGCATCTACAGGAAACCAATGGAGAGAGATGAGTAATGAAGTGACATGATTTTGCTTTGGCTGGTTGAACACGAGTCTGGCTGCGGAGTTTTCAACCAATTGCAGAGGTCTGATTGTTGAAGTTGGGAGACCGACAAGCAGAGCGTTACAATGGTGGAGCTGGGATGGGATGAAGGCTTGGACCAGCAGCTGAGTAGCCTGTTCTGTTTGAAAAGGTCTGATCTTCCTGACTTCTTTCTCATGATTTATTCACAATAATGCACATTACAAGGGTGTGGGAGTTTTGTACCTGTTCCTGTTGACTTTCCTGTTCGATTATAGGTTTTCTATTAAAATCTGAGATCTGTGGTGGCTCCCAACCATCATTAAATACTGGGATGAATTTTAATATTTCATCGTTGTCCTCTGGCCACTGAGTGCTGAAACAAAGTTAGTGTTTATGGTGTTTGAAAACAATTAAATCACACTAAATACATATTTTCAAAACAGATGTAGCCAAAAAAAAAAAAAGATGCTGATGGTGTCGATGTACATTATGATAAATTAAATAATGCAAATGTTATTAACAATGGTTATAATAACTTCATTTTTGAATTATGTTTATTGATTATTTTGATGATGACAGTTGATTATTATTATTATCATTATTATTGCAAATAAAATGTCATAGCGTTGTACCTTGGAATGTTCCAGGCATCTCCAAGCGACTGCCATAGCTGATCTTCTTCTTGTGTTGCCTCTTCACTTAGAAATCGTACACACTCTGGTTCCAACAGAGGTGCAATAACAGAAGCAGGGAGATCATCAGCACACCTACTAACAACCTACATGAAATCAAAAACACAGAAAGATAAATTATTGTCTGTTGAAACTCTAGTAGGCAGTCTTGACTGTAGTAGGCAAAATTTAAATTTTTAATTTAAACTGATATGGAAGTTTTTGTTCACACAAAATTATACTGGTTAATGATTAAAGCGAGTTCCAGTGCATGTGTAAAAGGGAGTTTTTGTAAGCTATGGGCGAAAATTGTGTGTATGTGATCAAGTTTGTTTACCACATCCAGAATGGCGAACAGACAATGTGTAAGTTCGGCGGCACTTGGAGACTCAATGTGATGATTCAGCACAGCCTGTGGAGACAGAATAGATCAGTGTCTGTGTGTGTTTGTGTTTTCCTTAATTGCTTTTATTACAACACTGCCAGAGCACTACAGTGACTTAGATGACATTCATCTTCATTAAAGATATTAAAGGGATTTGAATGATAAACTCATTCACATTAACAGTTTAGACTCCAAACACTGATGGACTTGGCTTTCTATTGGACAAAGGTGTGACGGTAGGGCAGTGATGCCAGGGGATGAGAGGCGGGACTGACGGCATTGACGAGGAATATTAACTGGCGCACCTGATGCAGCTCCGTCTGATGACCGTGTGTCTTTATAAGCGGGTGCATCACATAAAGTGATAAAGATAAGGTGATCTGTTTGTCCCACTGCGCTTACACAGAGAGGAATTTGTCCTCCAAATTTTATCTCATCCGTGCAGTGAAACACACTGTGGAAGTGAGCACACGTGCCTGGAGGAATGGGCAGCCCTGTATATGGCGCCCGGGGAGCAATTGGGGTTAGGTGCCTTGCTCAAGGGCACTTCAGCCAAAGTACTCGGTTGGGCCTGGGGATTAAACTAGCGACCTTCAGGTTGCAAGGCTGGTTCCTTAACCACAAGCCTAAAACTGCTGCAGGAGTAAATCATGGCAGATCACTAATCAACACATAGTTGGTGATATACATTAAATTGTATTTCTAGTGCATGTGCATACAATCCTTCATGTTCTTTTTTGCCGCTCTTGAAAAATAAGTCCCCAACATAACTTCAATCCTC
>JAOUQT010304773.1:0-15627 GCA_025769995.1 Xyliphius kryptos | reverse complement strand
TGACTGCCAGCGTGGCAGTCCTGAAGAATGGACTCTTAGTTATATTATTGTTTCTATTGTTTAATGGACTCTTCTGTTCATTGAATGATATCCAACATTATACAGTATATCAGAAGCTGCTCACTTGTTTCTTATATTTTGCATTATCAGTAAAGTAAGAACTATTTAAATTGTACAGTCACTTTTTGTTGAAGCTACAGTACCTCCAGCTCGCTCACAACTTAAAGATTTTCCCCTTCAAGCGGAGTGAGTGCAAAACTGAAAACACATCCCCCTTCAAGTTTCTGGGCAGTTCCTGCATTATTTAGTGGCTGCATCCACATCCAGATGATGGGTGGTAGGTAGAAGAGCTGTGATTATGCTGCGCGCTCAGTTGGGAACAGAACCGTCAAAAACGCCCTGAACCCGTTAACAGCTTCAAAACCTAAAGACTGAACCCATAATAAAGTCAAATAGATGAATAATCGAGCCAACAGGAACAGGAGCGTGTGCAGTCACTATGACCCACATTCTGAACATGGCCTGAATGAGAACTCCAATCTGGAGATCTGGATTAGAAATGTTAAGGTGAAGAAAGCAAATAAAACATTGCTGTTAAAGCCTTCAGACAGGAGACCAATATTTTGGGTGGACTTACACAATATCTCACACCAAACCAATGAGACCGTGAGGTTTTATAACGAAGCCGACGATACGCGACAAAAACCAAAAACCATGGCAGTGAATTTCACATACAGACCAACATACTGAGTTACATTCTGCTGACATCCAATCACATTCAGCCCCTCATCTTCATCACTCCCTCACCTCCTCAACATTGCTGGACTAAACACAAACACAAAGCCTTTCCCTGAAATGTAATCAGATAAGTTTAGATTTAGAAGAATAAACAAATCACTTATTTTCTTTGTATTATATTTTTCATGTCTCAACTTTTTGTAAATCTATAAATTAGACACTTCTTTGTAAATCATTATTATCACAAAATCCAATGAGTTATTTCCTAAAGCAGGGAGTAACAATGACCTGATGAATCACAGGTGAATAATTCATCATTTTTAAAATGCCGATTTTAGTCTTAATGATAAATAGCTACCAATAGCGAGAGGTTTAATAGTAGCCATTACTCAACGAGCCTGACCTATATTTATGTGGTCTATAATGAGTGTATGTTGTCAGCTGAAATGGCTGGTTCTGCTGTTTGAATGGACGACACTGTAATGGTAGGTTCACAAAGAGAACGGATAGTTGCTATTGGAACGGCGTCGGGAGATGTGAATAATGACCCACTGCTGGAGTTCTGCCAATGCACAGAATACTTATTAAGCTTTGCTGGTGTCATTTGTAATGCATCCTTACAGAGGGGTGGGGGCAGGTTTAAGTACCTCACTTAAGGAGTGAACAGTGTGTGGCATGCTGGTGGCGCGGAGTTTTGGCCCTTAAACACGCTGCCTTTGTCCACATGTGCACATTTAACATCTGCTGATTTGAGAAAGTTACTAAATCCAATAGAGCTTCTAATAAAGAGCAAACCTGAAGGAAGAGACAGCCAATCAGCTTTCAGCATTGATGTTTTAAACGATATTACAGTTTCATTCAATGAAATGCATCGTGGTTATTAGTTGCAGTAAATGTTTATATGTTCATCTAAATATCAGTGACAGGAAGCTTTGGGCAGATGAGCTAATTAATGGAAAATATATTTTAAAATGTTTTAACGTAAGCTTTAAATTCAGATGAATAATGAGCAGGGACCATCATTTTATTTCTAAAGAGGTTTTTATAGAAACCACAATTAAATATGCAGGACATCTTCAACCTCTAACCTCAGAACATAGCGCCTCTGCCCCCGATGGTTACCACAGTGCCTCTGATGGACCCCAAAACCCCTCAGTCATTTAAAATAAGCTTCTATTATAGAAGTTAATCTGGCTGCAGGTTTGATGTCAGATGTTTGCTGAACTTCCACATTCATTACAGATGTGTTGATTGAATAAAATAATATTTAAAACCCTGCACTGCTCACAAACCCAGCGCACGCTTTAATGATCCTCACACCCCGTTCTCCCCTCAGGGTTCTGACTCGATCTCAATGTGTTTTCTCAAAATGACTCAAACCGTGCATCACTTCACTAAACTGAAGAATCTTGCTGAATAGGTGAGTTGTCTAGAAGCTTGTTTTTCTCGGATGATGGGCTGATGTTTTTAGGGGTCTTCTGAATTCAGCCTTTGCATCAAACTAAAGCCTGGTGTGAAATCTGTGCAGTCCACTCATGATTACTTTCTGTTCCTCTGACGTTGGACTTGTGTTCTTTCAAAATCAATTCAGAAGCAGAGAGGTTTTCGGTGTTTGTGTTGATAATGTGTAACAAAAATAATGAATGTTAAACTTTTTTTGAGACAAAAACACATTTCACCTTTAATATCTAGACTTCTCTGAAGTCTCTGAAACATGTCCCTGACATATAGATCATTAACGCTACATGCACACGAGCTTTAACATGCACTGATGAACACAAACAAACTGATACCAATTATCATTATAATTCTGTAACTCATCATTCTGTCTTTATAAACCCTCCTCCAACATACTGATATGTATAAGTATAATTTATAATTTACGCACACTAAAAATGAAGCATCATGTCCTAGAGCAATGCAGATCCACCAAGGCATCACTGAACATCTCCCTCAGCATCGATCACGGTGCATGATTGCTTTTAGTCCACTGTAAGCTTCTAGTCCTGGATTTAAGATGAGCTTAGAAATGTGGTTCCTTCGGCTGATTTCTTGCAGATGGTGAGCAGCTGTGTGCACCTCCCTAATAACCCAAACCTCATTTGCATTTTCAGACGTAAACCGCTATTGTTTCTGAAATTCGAATGATGAGATGATTTCAGTTTTTCATTTTGTTGCAGATCCACCGTTCAGTCGGGAATGCCATCATTTTATCAGCGGTTAATAATAAATCTGGAGACAAAGACATTACTCTCCTTCGAAAATGTAAATCAGGTCCATTATTCTCTTCTGTCTGGTTCCAGCACCAACTCATCAAATTGATCCAAAACTGGTTTTTTACAGAATGTCTTTGACTATAGTCCAATTTTACATCCATCCATTATCTTCCGCTTATCCCTCTACTAGGGTCACAGTGGGGTTCCCCATGTCCAACCAGCAGAGAACATCTCAGGCACTGGGCAGACACACCCAGGACAGGGTGCCAAGCCATCGCTGGGCACAATTTAACACTAGCTTTATACAAATGTTGGTTATAATCATTTCTTTAGCTGAGATATGAGCAAAAGTGGATCAGGCTCAACACTGTGAGAACTTCTATCAGAATTCCATACTGATTATTTTGTTGGCTCGTATTCCGGCTCACGCTGAACTGCACCTTCTGTCCAGTGAAGGTATTTCACTGATTAAAAGGTCCAAATGGAGTTAAATGGGAAATAGAGAAGTTAATTGTGCAATTAGGAACTCTCTCCACCTCTAACCACTCAGAACTATAGAACTGAAGACTCCATCAGTGTGCACGTGAGTAATTAGCTGCATTAATTAAAGCTGGCTGTGGTTAATAAATCAGACCGCGCACGCCGCTGGAGTTTAAACAAACTTTCCAACTGAATCTGAAGAAATGTAGATGATGGAATATTATGACATGCTTTTGATCAACATCCAGCTATTTTCTGTATGCTCTCTCTCTCTCTCTCTCTCACACACACACACACACACACACACACACACACACACACACACACACACTGTCTCACCGGCAGGAGACGGTGATCTCCACTTTGGTTGCAGGGATGTTCCCGGTAAACGGGTCGAACTCGTAAACTGAAGCAGAATCTTCCAGCTTGTCCATGACATCTCCCTCCATGTAGAACCGGAGACAGACGGAACCCTGCGGTTCTGACCCAGTGTAACAGAAACTCAGAAATAAAGCCCCAGCAAAAGTCCTTCCACACAGAGAGACAGAGACCACCGAGACCACCGAGACAGCAGCTGGAGCAAATCTCACCAACTGCAGCTGCTGCTGAACCCACAGTGAGAAAGAGAGAGAGAGAGAAAGAAAGGAGCCGAGAGTGCGGCGGGTGGAGAAGTACGCGTGGTGATGCTCTGCGCGGTTTTGGTGCCGCACGTGGGCGCGGCGCAACTCCCCCCCCCCCCTCCCGTTTCTTCAGCAGTGCGCGCAAGTGGTCTCTTCCAGATCAGCTTGGTTCTGGTGGTACAGAGGGGATGGTACAGAGGGGATGGATGTGGTTCTGGTGGTACAGAGGGGATGGATGTGGTTCTGGTGGTACAGAGGGGATGGTACAGAGGGGATGGATGTGGTTCTGGTGGTACAGAGGGGATGGACGTGGTTGATCATTGAGCTATAGCGTAAACCATTGACCCTAGAGCTGACAGCATGTGGTTGAAATATGGTGTGCAGTGTGGATGTAAGTTGTTGGGGTGACAACACACACACACACACACACACACACACACACACACACACACACTTACTTCCCCCTGAAATGGGAGCTGTGTGTAAATGTAAGAAGTGGAACCGATCAGAGATAAAGAGGTTCCTGGAAGTAAAGATGACTCAAGAATCCTGAAAAACAACATGAAGATTTGTCTTGTTTGTGTCAGACGGGTTCCTCACCTCACCAAGAACCATTAAATGCAGTGGGCGTCTGCTAATAAAGGATCTGAATTTTGGGAGATGAGGAGGTGTGAGGGTGAGGTAGCTCAGTGGTTTGGGTGTTGGCCTAGCAATCCAAAGGTTGTGGTTTCAAATCCCAGGACCA
This sequence comes from Xyliphius kryptos, assembly GCA_025769995.1. Classification (NCBI taxonomy): domain Eukaryota; kingdom Metazoa; phylum Chordata; class Actinopteri; order Siluriformes; family Aspredinidae; genus Xyliphius; species Xyliphius kryptos. The sequence continues at coordinate 10,828 of JAOUQT010304773.1, read as the reverse complement.
CTGAAGTTACCAATGTGGGTCCTTGAGCAAGACCCTTAACCCTCACTCTGCTCCAGGGTCCTGTATGTACCTTGTGTTCTGATGTTCTGAACCCAAATATTAAGAGGGATACTTGTACGTCACTTTGGATAAAAGCGTCCGCTAAATGACCAAATGTTATTGGATCAACCATCACTGACACTCGGCTGTGTCTTTAATCTTTTCAGCGTGTGGCTCGATTCGAAAGGCCACGCTGGTGCAAGTGGGCAGCCGGATGGAGGGTCGGTGGGTGGACATCACAGAGATGTGCAGATGTGTCTCTGATGAGAGGCTGCCGTGGCTTAAAGGAGGAGAAGGAGGAGGAAGAAAACAGCAAGGGAGACCTTTAAATCTAATTGTGCACTGTGCGTCGCCAGCAGTTGAAAGGTCTATTGGAGGCAACCGCGTTCAACAATCACCGCCGACTGAGACCACTTTATTCCAACACTCATTATTCTCCCCCCGACCCGACGTACCGCGAGATGTGAATTATATTCATGTAAATCTGATCCCTATGATCACTGGAATCACAGCTCACCACCAAGGCTGACATGTTTTGTCATCCAGAACAAAGACAGAGGGATGGGCAGCCAAAAGCCACCAAATCCCTGTGATTTGGGGGCTTTAATTACTGTATTCTCGCTGCTTTGCGTCAGACGCCAAAAATAACCGGACTGAATGCAATTAAGCGCAATAAGTTGAAAGGGGAGGGTCCACAGTGTGGCCTTAACAAAAGGAATGAAAAAGTCAATAAAGGTTCTGCTTGGAATTTGTTTGCATGTTCATCATCTCCCATCAACTCTCCAGAGAGCGAGGACGAGCGTCCGACAGTAAACGTTACTGCAGCTGATCAAACAGCCGTGAAATATTAAAGCCACGTTCCAAAAAATCCTGAATAAATATGTTTTTTATTCACACCTCAGGATTTCCTGTTTTTAAGGTGGGGGAGGGGGGTGCTGGTGCTGCAAACCAATCGAGTCCTGCGTTCTAATCTCGGCCGTGCACACAGCACATGAGATTCATCTGAGCTCTCTGTGGAACCAGGAACCACCGTTCTGCTTCCTTTAAGATTAAAAAGCTCCGGCAGCTCAGAAGGTGGTCGTTTGCTTTTATTTCCTTTTTAGACCAAAGGTTGTTCTCACAAAGAACCTGAGTGGAACTTGCCCTGTGACGAGCTTTTAATAAACAGTCCATAAAGCTGCAGAGGACTGTGCATTATCTTTAAGACCAAAGGTCACAATCTTTTGATCTCTCGTAAGAGGAGTCCTCAGTCTTTCCGTCTGTGTAAACGATCAGGAACCGTGAGCTGAGAGTTTGTGGAAGCAGGATGTATGAATTGGCTTTTTATCCTGCTGTGGCACTGATCTATTTCTTCGGTGTTCTGCAAGGAGCCAAAGATGATCGAATGGAACTGCCCGAGAGCGACTCGGTCAATGTGTTCTGCTTGTTCGTGCTCATACAGCCGCTGTGCCTGGTTATAGGCAGCTACACTGGAATGGCCACCTACCTGATCAGTGCCATCGTTTCCTACAATTTCCTGCACTGGAAAACTCCGGAATCCAGGGCTCAGGAAAAGCCAGAGTCATCAACCAGAAGGACCAAAAGGAAAAGGATGAACTGAGGGCCATTAGCGCTCTACAAACATGAAGCCTCTGTGAGAGAACCTGACCCCAGGAACAAACAACTGGACTTTAAAGTGGAGCCTCAGTGCAGAAGGTTGGTGGATTGGTCAGGGAACTGTGATGAAGCTCACTGGCTGGATGTTCCATTTTATTCTCCACACTGAATTTGTCTAAAGAGACGTGAGAATGTAAGTTCAGCATTTAATGGTCAACACGAACAACGGCGTCATTTAAGCGTGCAGAGTGCAGTCGGTCGGTCAGTCGGTGGGTCAGAGGAGATCATTCCAGCGACACTGTGAACCTGATGATGATGATGATGATGATGAGTGAACGCTGTGTTCTGTAGTGATTAGTCTTACAGTAGAATACGTGATGAACTGAAGTCAATCAGCAATCTCACCTGTAATAAAAGCTTTGTGTTTCCAACAGTGTCCCTCTCTGAGGTCCTCATTTACCTGAACCACACACACACACACACACACACACACACACACACACACACAACAACCAGACCGACTCCATCTGTAAAAGCACAGTGATGATTACTGCAACTCATCTGTACTCTGAACACCCCTTCCGTGGGCAGACAGGCTGATGAAGAGGAGGATGATGAAGAGATTTCTCACTCAGAACATGGTGGCTTGGTGGTTGGCACATTCACCTCTCAGTGCTGGGTATCCAGGTTCGAATCCCCATCAAATCCCAAAGTTTTCATGCTCTTCTCTTCTCTGAGTGGATTTCCTTTAGGTTCTCCGGTTTCCTCTCACAGTCCAAATAGACTTAAGGTGAATTGGCTGCTCTAAATTGCCCCTATAAAGCATGTGTGTGTGTTTGTGTGTGTGTGTCCAGTGATAGATTGTTGCCCTGTCCTGGGTGTATCTACCCAACGCCCAAATCTGGTTGTTCTAAAGCTTCTGTAAATGGAGAACAACTGAGGAGCGAGTAAACCCTCTGAAACCTTCCTTACTTTATTTTTTGGGGGAAAGAAAGAACTGAAATTTAGTGAAGATTGAAAATTAAAAACTCAATGAAAATATCTTAAATATTTGATTCCAGTGTAAAGAATCTAGGGTTAGGATTACGAACCCTGCAAGTAATGTCAGCAAAATAAAGAGAGCAGGAAATGGGACGAGATGAAAGTTGCTGAGACGCCGGCTGTTGGTTCAGAAACGCTGTAAACTAAAGGGACTGTGCTGCAGGTGAGGTTTGTCTGCAGGAAGGCTCGTCTTCGTCTGAATGATGAGTGTGGCAGGCAGTTGATGAGGTATTAATGACAGCTGGCATTAAAGCATCCTGTGAACACCAACAACCCTGACGCCCGCTCCCCCTGGAGCCCCTGCCTGCTCCGTCAATCAAAGCACTAGCTGGATTCGTGGTGTAGCTCCATGGACCTGCTCCAGTTTTGCAGGAAACGGAGATCGAGCGTTGGAACCAGCGCTTCGGCGCTCGCTCTCCTCCTCCTCTGATCCCTCACATTCTTCTTTTCTGCCTCTAATGATCTCGTCCTCCATCTTCTTTCATTTTGGTCTGGAAAGTTAAATCTATGATGGATTTCGTAACACATCACTCTCATTTCGTCTCTTCTTTTTGTTCAAACACGTTTCTGTAACCCACTGCTCAGACCACCACGGACCCTCATAAGACACACGAGTCCTTCTAGCTCCACCTCGGCCTCAGCTGCAACATAAACGAGCTCAGAAACCGATGTAGAACCGCATTATCATCCCTGAAGATGGCGCACTGACATGAAGGTACTCAGTTGGAGGCATAACAAGGAAAAGGAATTTGTTCCCCTCTCTCTCTTACTCTCTCTCTCTTTTGTTGCTGAATGGCTGTGAGGTCAGGATTAAATGCAGAACCTAAAGAATTTGTCTGAAATAGCTCCTGAGACATCTCAGATAGGAAGCTGAGCATCATGAATGGAATGAGGTACAATAATTGTTTAATGGTTTTATCTCCATTATCTCATTTTGTTTTCGAAGCCAAACCCGTAATTGAAAATAAAATGCCATTAGCTCGAAGGAGAGAGGCGTGTCTTTGTTCAGGAAGCTTTTTAAAGCTTTTACTGTAAACACAGATTTTTTAAATTTAATATTAGAACCCAATCGCCAGAGAAATAAATGATTCTGTTTCGTCTCTGCAAATACCGTTTCAATTAACGTTTGTTTTCAAAAATGATCCAAGTGGAGCTGAGTGAGCGAACATCACACCACAAATTCAAACAGGATCTACTGAAAAGAAAATCCATGAATCTTACTTTAGAATAAAGTCTGGGTTCCAATGACCACAGCTAGGTGCTGATTCTCTTAACCTGTGGAAATAAGAGTTAATGAGGGTTAAATACCTGAGCGGCATTCGTCACGGTGTGGTGACCCATAAGATTCAAACAACTGTCCTGAAAACGACGCAGAAAAATTCCTACAAATAAAAATACCATTAACAACACAACCAAAAAAATACCACAAGAACTGCAGGTCACGAAACAGACGACGGGGGGTGCAGAACCTGCAGCCTGCCTCATCCCTACTGACAGAGAAACACGCTGGTGGAGGAACCTGCTGGTGGAGGAACCCGCTGGTGGAGGAACCTGCTGGTGGAGGAACCCGCTGGTGGAGGAACCCGCTGGTGGAGGAACCCGCTGGTGGAGGAACCCGCTGGTGAAGGAACCCGCTGGTGGAGGAACCCGCTGGTGGAGGAAAACGCTGGTGGAGGAACCCGCTGGTGGAGGAACCCGCTGGTGGAGGAAAACGCTGGTGGAGGAAAACGCTGGTGGAGGAACTCGCTGGTGGAGGAACCTGCTGGTGGAGAACCCGCTGTATGTGTGACAGAGGAAGTGGTGAGGATACGTGGGAGTGCTGACACATGGGAACTGTAAGCGAGTAAATTGTATAAGAAAATAAAAAACAATACACCCCAAATCTCACCCCCCTCCCTCCTCCCAACTCCGCGCTAAAAAAACCACACAAAAAGCAGCTACTAAAAGCCATTTCTTCACAATATTGCACTGGTTTATTTCAGATTTCTTTTTGTTATGAGGAAAAAAGGCTCAAGCCCTTAACTTGACCCCCCCCCCCCCATCCCCGGTGGTATGCACATGTGAGAAGGAAGAACGCAGTAGAACCACTAAAGGCACCTTGACCCTGTTGTTGTTGCCCTGTGTGATGTGGAACTGAAGCTCATGCTGCCAGCAGAACCACCAGGTGAACTGAACCCTCCTGCTCTGCAACAACAAGCATGGATTAACCCGCACACGCCACGTTTACATCACGTTTACATCAGCGCTGATATTTATCTGCAGCGTTGGATCAGAGTCATCCGACTTTTCAATACTGCTGCTTCACACGGAGCGGATGGGGTCACTCAGATCGAGTCTTAACGTCATTATGGTTGACTCACTTCATGTTCTATGAAGCAGTAGCGGGTGATCACTTCAGAATGGAGGAAACAGAATCAGTAGTCAGCGCTAAAGTCGTATGGATGTCCGCTGCATGTTCCACACAGAGCTGAGCGTAAGGCAGGATTCGGGTGCTGAACTGGACAGCGGCGAGGGGGGGGCAGGGCGGGGGCCCAGGTGAGTGCATTGGTGATAAGGACAGTCGTAAGGACAGTTGTGCAGTTTGTGAGCTGTGCTGCATGTTTACACCGTACGGACAGTGGAGGAGTGTCATTCAGTAGTAATTCAGAACAAATTCAGAATAAAGAGAGTAACAGCTGAGCACCAACAGACAGACCTGCGGGGGTCTGTAACAGCTGAATGACCCCGGGCCCCCGCACGAGTGTGGCTCAGAGCAGTGTGTTCGTTAAAGGACAGAGCGTCCGATTCACAGAGTTACATTTCACCCAATCAGTGAACACAAACAGGAACACGTTCATTTCTAAAATGAAATGAATAAGAGTCGTTTAGTCTTTATAGCGCCCTCAAGAGGGGAACCCGTCACACGCAATGGGCGTCGCAGTTACAGTGTATTTATCCCAATTTCCTTTTTTAATACTGCAAGAGAAACACTGAGACACAACATCCTGCACCGAAGCATCCTGGGTGTGATTCCTCACAGAAACCTGAAGGAGGAGATTTCTTTGTTTAAGATGGAACCTCCTCCCCGCCACTCACACCCAGGGGGTCAGAGAAGTGCCACAGAGCGGACTTTAGGATGACCCCAGGAGACGGCGCTGTGTGCAGAATGAGGGGCTGTTTGCAGGGTTTGTTTGTAACGCAGCTTTGAGCGCCATCATCAGGGTTGCGGGGGGGTTCAGCGCAGCAAACTCATCCTTCACAGCTGGAAATCAGAGCTGGGTCCTGACAGCAGAGCGCCCCCCGACTGCGGCTGCTGCCGCTGCAGATGTAGATGCGCCGGGGGCTGCCCAGAAAAGATTAGGGTGATAAATATGTTTCATTAGGAAAGACAGTAAATCTGGAGGCTGTGAGGCGAGTGCGGTCCTGAGGAGGATGATTGATGGTTTAAAAATACACAACACGTTTCAGTTTGGTGCCAAGACAAAACCTGCCGTCGCCCACGCACCCCCGTCACGCACGTCGGCTCCTCCGGCACAGCGAGGCTCTTTCCTGTTTTATTTAATGAACGGTGAAACTCCGGCTTTTCCCCAAAAAAAAAACCAGCTCTGGATCTGACCTACTTCTGAACACAGCATGGCATCATCTGATCTGAACTGGGGGGGAGGAGGGGGGCAATTAGGCTGAATCCTAAAACACTCCCAGAGAACAGGACTCCCCCCCCCCCACCACCACCATTACAGGAGCAGTGAGGAGCAGTGGGGTTGAAATGAAATGACTTGTTCTGTTATAAACAGAACCATCACCATCACATCACCATCATCATCATGTGATGTGATGATGGTGATGATGATGGTGATGTGATGATGATGGTGATGTGATAATAATGATGATGTAATGGTGATGGTGATGATAATAATGATGTGATGGTGATGTGATGATGATGGTGATGTGATGATGTAATGGTGATGGTGATGTGATGATAATAATGATGATGTAATGGTGATGATGATGATGATGGTGATGTGATGATGATGGTGATGTGATGATGTAATGGTGATGTGATGATGATGATGATGGTGATGTGATGATGTAATGGTGATGTGATGATGATGGTGATGTGATGATGATGGTGATGTGATAATAATGATGATGTGATGGTGATGTGATGATGTAATGGTGATGGTGATGATAATAATGATGTGATGGTGATGTGATGGTGATGGTGGTGATGTGATGATGATGATGGTTAACTGGTGGAATAATATGCAGGAATTTTTGGTTCTCAATCCTAATTTTTTATGAATCCTAACTAAACAAGTCCGAGCCTGTGGGATTTAGAGAGTTCCTGTTTGATATAAAACTCCTGAGCTGGAACCATCAGAACTTCATCAGGTTCCTTCAGCCCATGAATATTAATGAGATGTTAATGAACGCTGAATCGATCTGTGATGTGGAAGGGCGGGTCAGCTCTGCTGAGGCACGCCGTTCCTCTGAATCCTCTGCGGACGCTCCTCATCCTGCTGCTCCTGCATCAGAACATCACAGCTCATGTGCATCTGGACCTTCTGCACGGTCAGCAGCGCGAAGCTCAGAGAGCGCTACCTTCATCACGTCGCTAATGAGAGACCGATTCAACAACACTATAGGGTTAAAGTATGTAGACAGACTGTTTTTAAACCTGCTTGTTACAACGAAGGGAAATGTTTTATTACTTGCCAACAGTTTGGGGAAGGCCCGTTCTTGTTTTGAACCATTGTGGTTTAATGAGGTTTATTTAGTTTTGAGCAAACTGTTGTGAACTGAAATACTGCATCAGCGTAAGTTTCTCAGCGTTTGGGTGAAGTGCACGCCGCTGGGTGGAGACTGTGATTATTACATAATGAGAGGAATGTTTTTCCAACTTTAGAGTTGAGAGCATGACGTAGAACAGAACGTACAGATCTCACTGATCTCTGATCCACATTCACACCAAAAACTTTACATCATGGTTTCAGAGTTTAAGAACCATGAACCGGTTCACAAACCTGAGCTACGGTGGTCACCAGAGTGGAAGGTGGTGAAGAGGAAGGAGATGAAGTGAGAGGGATCCTCTACGTGACGGTCAGTGAATGAAAAGATCTTCACGTTCAGACATTTAGAAATCTCATAACTGAAGTCTGGAATATTCAGCGTAACACAGAACTGACCACGGGACAGGACAGCGCCCTCCCTCTCCATAAACCCCAACTTTCTGCCCCAGTGTCCTCCTCCATCATCATCATCATCATCATCACAAAGTACAAAAAGCAGAAGCAGAGTGTCAACAGCAACCAATCTGAACCAGACACTTCAAAAAGAAATCAAAGTGGCTCGAGCGAGCGAGCGCGTCCTGTAAACAGTTAATAATATCATAGACGTGAGGCGCGCAGTCCGGAGTGCATGACGCTCCACATTCCTGCACCGTTTTCTCTCCTGCATGATCACAGACGGGGTCCTGTGTCTGACAGCGGGGTCCTGGGCCCTCTGATCCTGGAGAAGGTGCCGGCTCGCACCGCTCATGACCGCAGCGCAGCCCGAATGAACCAATCAGAATCATCCTTCCAGTCTTCCAGAAGTCACCTCTTCTTTGCTATCCTCAGAGTCCAGATCTTCACGCTTCTGTCGCTGTGAAAACAGAGACAACGTGACAGAAAGGAAAGTGTGAAGGAGTTCAGACAAAATTGTGGAGCAGGAAACCAAAATAAAATCTCAGTGAGTTAAAATGAGCTGACAGAAACTCCTACGCAGCAGATCTGTGGTAGACATGGAACCCGCGCACACTGACGTTCTCAAACCGAGAGCTGGCACCTCGAGTCCCGACGGCGCAGTGAAGCCGTAAATGTCACCGTCGTTCTGAACGCACGGATCAAACGCGTCGACGCCAATTTAACCTCCAGAATGAAATCGGTTTTCTGCTCTTTCTGTACAGTTCCTCATTTCTGCCACAATCCTGAACGGCTACCGTCTGTAACGGGGGCGGGGGGCGGGGGGCGGTCCAGGGTCAGTGTGTGTTTAGGCGCCCAAATGTTAATAATGCATTGTGTGTGTGTTTGTGTCTGTGTGTGTCTGTGTATGTGTATGTGGTTTTATTTATGTGAGTTATGTTCCTATCGTTCTTCAATATTAGTTTGGGTTGGTAGTTACCAGGTAATGGTTAGTAGTGGACTCCGTGGAGTTTACTAATGATCATTAGTTGTGTTTAAAGTGGTTAGTTAAGAGGATTTATGTCACTCATTGAACACAACATGTAAAGGTTTAAACTATATTCTTAACATCTTCGTTCTTAATTACAGAACTATAACTACTGACAATCTCACAAAGACCGGTAAGAAGAAAACGAGTGTGTGTGTGTGTGTGTGTGTGTGTGTGTGTGTTTAAGAGAGAGAGAGAGAGAGAGAGAGAATGAGAGTAATAAAGAAGACTGGACTAAAGCAAGCCAGAGAAAAAAGCAGTACCAGAAAGAGGAGGAAGAGGAGGAGGAGAAGGTGTTAGTGGAGGCTCAGGGAAGGCTGGTGGCTCGGCCCTTGATGGCCAGAACCCGGCGAGGCAGACAGGGCGTGAGACCCGGAACATAACTCCACAACTTCACCCGACAATCACTGCACAAACCACCACGCAGAACACAGGAGAGAGAGAGAGAGAGAGAGAGAGAGAGAGAGAGAGAGAGAGAGAGAAAGAGATCAACACAGAGGGACAGAACAGAGACACATCTGAAGGGGACAGAGGTTTGTGTTAATGTCTGATCACTGAAACTACAAATCCCAGATCTCAACATCAAACCCAGAACAGAACGCCATCAGCATCAGAGAATCCATCAAATATGAATGTGGCACAAAAAACACAGCGACTGCAAACAATAAGCAGCGGTTAGGGGGACATTACAGCAGCCGAAGGGTTAAACACAATCCAACAGTGCAGCCGGACGTGTGTGTGTGTGTGTGTGTGTGTGTGTGTGAGGAGATAATGAGTTTAACTGAATCACACAGGACCTGCAGCACAGCACAACACACTACTGCAACAACAGGGCTGTATTTCTGTAAACATGAGATTTTACCTGAATCTTTTACTTTAAACGGTGTGAACACCGTCCGACCCAAAGCTGACCCAAATCAATCAGGGCTGTGTCCCAAACTGCACTCTCACACCATCATTAGTTAAATTAGGCAGCAGTGTGTGCTTTATCAAAACCTTCTATCAGGTTTGCCCCCCCCCCACCACCATCTATTTCTACCTGCCCCCCCAAACCACCCCTAATATCCTCATGTGTCACTGGACTGCAGCCGACGGCCCACAAGCCCCGTTACGACTCACCATGCCGGCTTTAGGTCATTGGTTTTGGACAATGTTCAGAAACTGCATTTTGGGTGGTGGGTGTGATGTCACAGGTCACATGACCACAGGATTGATGATCCAATCTCTTCTTCCAAGTCCTTACACCGTTACCATCCAGTTACCAGACTCTGTGGTTGTTGTTTTTTTTATGTATTTTTCTTCATATTCATATTTGTTTTTCTCTCAATAAACTATTCAACATTTTGAATTGCGTCTGTATGAAAGGCCTGAAGACCTGCGGCGGAATTCAACTGAAATCCATCTATTCATTCATTATCTTCCGCTTATTCCTTTATGAGGGTTACAGCGGGTTCCCCATGCCCATCCAAGGGAAAATGTGTCTGGCGCTGGGCAGATACACCCAGGACAGGGCGCCAATCCATCGCTGTGGGGACACTAGCTGACACACACAGACTATATGGGGCAATTTAGAGCACTCGATTTACCTTAAAGCCATGTTTTTGGACTGTGGGAGGAAACCCACACAGACACAGGGAGGACATGGAAACTCCACCCAGATCGGGATTCGGACCGGGAATCCCCGGCGATGAGAGGCGAACGTGCTAACCGCTAAGCCACCGTGCCGCTCTAAACTAAAAATACTAAAGTACTGCGATTTATAAACAACAGCCGCAACAGGCTTAGTGCTCATCAGGAATAGGCTGTTTATATAGACTTTAACAGTGTATAACACAAAGTAACTCACACTTGTGTGAAACCAACCTGTCCTGTTACAGCAACACTGGTTGTGAATCAGTTTCACTTGCTGTTGTGCGAATGGAACAGACAACAGGTAGAAATGAGAGGCACTTAGCAAGACCCC
>JAOUQT010304765.1:0-15627 GCA_025769995.1 Xyliphius kryptos | reverse complement strand
TCCACCCAGATTGGGATTCGAACCGGGAATCCCCAGCGCTGAGAGGTGAATGTGCTAACCACTAAGCCACCGTGCCGGGAAAAGCAGCTTAATAAAGTCAAATTCATGCACTATTTGCAAATAAAGTTAAAATGACAATAAATGTTTGAAGAATAAATCTCACCTTGATGGCAGGATGTTTTGTTAAAATTCTAATACATCTCTGCATACATCTACAATAATACATAAAACATATGTACGTAGGTTATTATGAAAAAAAACACTTGCTTTCTTCTCCTCTGGCAATGTTCCCCAACTCTAAGGACTGGTTTTTCCAGCAGGACAATGATCCATGCCACACAGCTAGGTCAATCAATAAGGGGATGAAGGAGCACCAGCTCAACACCCTGTCATGGCCAGCACAATCTCCAGACCTGAGCACCATCGAAAACCCCTGGATTGTAATAATTAGGAAAATGGATGTTCACAAGCCATCAAACAAACCTGAACTGCTTGAAGTTTTGCTTGAAGTTTTGCACCAGGACTTTTGCATGAGGTCACCCAAAAGAACTGGTGGAAAGCATGCCAAGACGCATGAAAGCTGTGATTAAAAATCATAGTTATTCCACCAAATATTAATTTCTGAACTCTCACCGAGTTAAAACATTTGTATTGTTGTTTTTCAATGAATATAAACTTGGTTTCTTTGCATTATTTGACGTCAAAGAGTACGGCATCTTTTTCGTTATTTTTCCATTTCTCATTTTCTCCAAAAAAAAAAAAAAATTTAAGATTGGAACTTAAGAGACATGTTGTCAGTAGTTTATAATATAAAAGAGCAATGTTAATTTTACTCTCTCCCCCTCTCTATATATTTATATTGTTGTCAGTAAAAAGTTGAGAATGGATTTTTTTTTACTTTACTTTATATTTTATGTATTTTAATATTCCCTTTCTATATTTTAGTTTTTGAAATATACTTATATATCTTTTTTATAATTGTTGCTGCTGCCGTAACAATGTACATTTCCCCTTGTGGGATAAAAAAAAGTGGGATAAAATCTTATTTTATCAATTTTAATTTTACATATATAGGTTGGCCAGGCTATAATACATACCAATACCATTGTGGATGTTGTCTCATCAAAACAAGCACTTATCTGAGAAGAACTTGGAACCAGAAAGCCGTGCTCCTGGAAAGGATTGATGTATCGCATTGTTCTTGCATAAGAAATTTCACATCACATTTTCTGTATAGTGACACAGTTTTCTAAATTACTCAGGCTCAAGTGGCTATATTTATCACAGCTGTATGACAGTCTATCATGTAATGTCATCTGAGGATTTAAAGGTCACTCATATGTAGCAATAGATTTTGGCCTAACTCTAAATGGACTAAGATTTCTTGAGAATCCCTGAATCTAAATGAACCCTGAATGGTAAATGGCAAAAAATATCTTTGCCCCTGATTGATGCATTGAATTCTAAAAATTTCACAATTTCAGATTTTTATTTATACTGCACATTTCACAAATTATCTAAACATATTCAGTACCAGGATTGAAGTTCAATTAAAAATTTTATTTTCTAGTTATTTTTGTATAGTCCTTCGTATTTGTATTATATTTTTCAACAAGCCTTAAGGCTCTTTCACAACTTAAAATAGACACATACATAAAAACACACTGAGACACACAATATCCCTGTTGCTCAGAAAAACAGAGTGATGATTTTCTTTCTGCTGTCGTCTTTTTTTCCTGACAAGTCAGACTTTACCTGCGAGTCACACGTCAAAGATCCCTGAGTCATAATCCCCAAGGTTACAAAAGCATGGTGGAGAGAGACAGAAAAAGGGAGACGAAAGGATGGAAACAGAGACTTATATAATGCAATATCTACATTTAGAATAAATAAAGCATATTACCTACAGATACCATATGTATATTTAAATGTACATAGATAAGAGCAGTGAATAAACTGGGGAGACGTGGACATCTCTTCTATTCTAGGTTTTACCATTTGTTTCAGTGAGAGGATTTCTTAATGCTACAATATACAGAAATTATATATTTTAGGCTTCCAACTTAATTAAAATAGTTTGGAAAAAAAATCTTTCCAAGAAACTTTAAGTTATGTAATGAGGCTGGTGTAATTGTGTCCTACAACACATTATACCCTTAAAACATCCAGTTCCAAGTGCCTGATGTCCAAAAAACAACTTTAAGAGTCCATGCAAAAGCGGATTAATAGATACTAATCTTGGATATGCCTGACCTATTTTGAATTAAGCAAGGCAGACTGTTTGCAGATCAGTTGATAAAATGACTGTGAAGCAGGGCTATGTAATGTAGAGCAGTGTTATTATTATTGTAGAAATTTTAAAACATGTACCAAAAAGTCCCTATAATGTACAGTACTTTTCTTTTAATGTTTCTTAGATAACTTCTAAATTCACAGTATGTACTGGGTGAGATTCATATAAAGGGTCTGAAAATATTGGTAATGCTTTAAACAAGTCTGTGTATGTATATCCAATATGCGCTCAGTATTATATGGCTATAAATGCAGGTTGTGCTCTAAAAGCTTTAATTGCATGTTGTGTTCCAGATCCTGACTGTAGGCTTTGTTTTTCTGCAAATGATTTCAAAAGCAGAATGATTCTAGAAAACGAATTAGGACTTTGTGAAAAGTTAAATCATAAGAAAAAGTAAAAAAAAGTTTAACAATGGTACTGAATAGGAATACAGTTCTAGATGTTTTATTTGTTAATTTAGACAAACTGGTGTATTTGCCCAGCGCCCAAGACGTTCTTTCCTGGATGGGCATGGGGAACCCCCCCCCTGCAAGCCTCCCAGAGGATTAAGCGGAAGATAATGAATGAATGAATGAACTATAAACATAAAAACTCAGATGAAGTCAGATGAATTGCAAAATCAAATACTTTTCAATACATGGATCTTGTTTAATTTTAAAACATTAAGAGAATCTTTTAATCCAAAGATGAAAAACAGCTCTAGACAAAATTTGAATGCATGTCTTTTGTTTAACACAGCAATGCTAAATGCATAGAAGAACTACAGGGTGATAAGCAAAACCTTTTCTAGCTATTCAGCAGATTCTATACAGCCTTTAATGCAGTGAAATTCTACTGCATTGCTGCTTCCAGGCCTTTTAATCACTCTCTCGAAACACTAATTGTAGCCATGAAGTAAGTCTGCATAAACACATCAACTCTTTCTCTCTTTCACTCAGAGACAGATTTCCCCCACCCCTTCACACACACAGAGTGAAATCAATGTATGAGTGACAGCTGGTTTGGGGTCATGCTGTAGAGCGGTTATGACAGATGTGAATTAGAATTAATAGAACAGACACACACGAGTACACATATATCTCATTGAAGCATGTAAATCTGAGCTGATACACCAGCAATGGCCGTCGTGGAACATTAAGGTTTAATTGCTATGATACGAGGCGTATTGCTATGGCAACAGAGGTTTTTGTAAAGTTCCGCTCAGTGTGTATGACGGACGACATTATACAGCACTGTGATCAAAAATATCACTGTGTTCCTGCACAACTCACCAGCATTTTTTTTTTTTTTTAAATAAAGCACACGCATACTATATGAGGAAAATCATGTGTACACTGATATCAAAACATCCATGCCATATTCCTATATCATATATGTTTTAGAGAAGAGCCCAAAGAATATGAAGATATACAACCTTTGTGGACTTTTTTTCTGGAATTTTACTGGAAAATTATGTAACGTTATTGGTAAACTTTTATTTCGGAGTTTAATCCAGCTATTATTGACCAGTGTCCTTTTTGTCACCAGAAAGAAACCATGTTTCACACCTTTTTAAACTGTTTTAGACCATGTCCGTCATTTTAAGTGTCATTTTTAAGCTTTTAATGTGATTTTTACACCACAGGTTTTTGTCCTTGTTTTTAAGTATGTAAAAAAGCCGAAGTTTAAGTGTCAACTTGTAAATTTTATTCTAGGACAGATTAAAACGGCTGTGTATATCAGCAGAAAGAACAACGTTGCACAAACGGCAGACTCTTATGTGATTAGGATTTTCAGCCGACTGGTGAAGTCAAAAATTTTAATAGATTTAAATTTTTATAAATGCATGAATAATTTTGACACTTTTAAATCAGTGTGGTGCTGCAAGGAAGCAATGTGCTTCTCGTATAGATGACGAGTTTTTATCTAAAAATGTGTAACATAACTTCCCTTAAGTGTTGTTAAAACTCAAAAAAGTTTCTCTCTCAAATCTAGAATTTTAATTGCTTTCATTTTTTACAAATTTATGAAAGACTGACACTTTTAAATCAGTATGGTGCTGCGGGGAAGCAGTGTGCTCGGTCATGGATGACGAGCTCTGCTTCACCCCAGAATTTACATAAATCTGTGTAGATATTTATTTATTTGTTTTTTTTAATAATGTCCTTTTACTGCCCATTGTAATTTCATTTTGGGTAAAATAGCGTTGTTAAAAGTCAAAAAGGTCTCTCTCTCTCTCTCTCTCTCTCTCTCTCTCTCTGTGTGTGTGTGTGTGTGTGTGTGTGTGTGTGTGTGTGTGCGTGTGTGTGTGTGTGTGCGTGTGCGTGTGTGTGTGCGTGTGCGTGTGTGTGGTCTTATCACTTCACAGTTTACACAGCACAGCACACACAGTCAGAACAATCTTTAACTGTGCCTATATTTGGAATACTAACTCCATAATTCGTGTTTTTTCTCATCTTTATCTGGCAGAATGGCATGAGGCCCAACACTTAAATCTTCTCTTGCTGTGTCTGTGTGTTAACGGCCTTTAAAGGCAGCAACATCACATAGTGACTGTATATCTAATGGAAAATTTCTGAAGTATCTGTCAACATCATTCAACCAATCCTGCACATTTGTTCTATTTGGGGTAACGAACCATAAATATCACTTATCAAACAAGACGACATCTTTAGGAAAGCTAAAGCACGAACTTTATACATAAGAAAACAACGGTTACAGACAGACAATAAAAATGCCATTTCTGTAAGAATTTACTCTATAAAAGCCGTATGTAAGATTAAGATTTGCATCGTGGGTGTCTGTCTGTCTAAAGCGCCTAAAAAAAATCTACTTAATTTATTGTCCAAAAGCCAGCTGATCCAAATAGAAATATAAAAATAATTTGTTTTTAAGGATCATTTCAAAGGAATCATTCCGTATCAATATTGATGATTCATGAAGTAATTAGATGGATTGCTCGTAGTCATAATTAGCATAACACAGCTAAAACATTTCATTTCCTGTCAGTCTCAATTCCAAAGTAAAAACATTCTACGAGCATTAAGTTTTCCAAAACTCTCAAAATTGCTGTTGTTTTCATGGTAACCTAGAAAATGTTACCATGTGTTCAGAGAAAATGAATATAAGAAACAACTACACAGACACACGCACAGATGCACACAGACTACCTTCTCTTTGCTTTCGAGGGTGGTGCGAATGGTGAACGGTGTTGAGAGTCGTAGCAGGATGTTCTGAAAGGAGCAAGGGATTCTGGGAGAGACAATCTGAAAGCTTTCACTGAAGCTCAGCATCCTGTGTGGCTTCCTAAGTCCATCACCGACTTGCTTCAGCCCAACCCCCACCTGCAAAAGCTCCATGTTGGGGCCAATGACAAGATGAAAAGGAAAGGCTCTGCAGAACGTGCTTAGTCCGATCCGTACGTTAAGTGGTGAGCGCGACAGCTGACGTGAACGAGACAATGACGCTGAAGACGGCATCCTAACTTCTCGAATAAGGAACGACAGGCAGTCTGGATATAGTGAAGTGGGTGGAGATGGAGAAGATGAAGGGGTCGAGCCATCAGAGACTTCGCCATCTTCATTAGGGATGCGTAGGCGGGTGGGCTGAGTCTCCTCAACCTTGACCTGGGCCTGGTAGATTCTACCCGCTGCTGCACGAATTAGGCCAGGCATGGCCAGACCCACGGTGGGGTCAGGGTTAAAACAATGCAGAAGAAGTTTTCTCCCTTCATCCTCATCCTCAACTTCTCTTCCTTCGATGTCCTTACACAGAAAGGATGGCGATTCTGAGGATGCCCTGCGACCGTATGAAGTCCTTGCATGCTCTAGTAGAGCATCAAAACCATTAAAAAAGTCCTGCAGGTTTCCACCCAGAGCACGTAGTACCCGCTCATTTTCCTCTAAACACAGGCCAAAAAATTCCTCACCAAAACGCTCTCGGAGCGTAGGAAAGTCCACACCTGCAAATGTCATGTTAAAACAATTTTACTAATTAAACATACTAAATAAAAGTTATTGATTGATTTATAAAGTTGTGGTTTAACTCAAAGGGAAATTATAAATATATAATATATAAAATAAATATATAATATAAATGTATTATAATTATATCTGACACCTTATGTTTACCCTTTTAAACCAGTTCTTAAATTAAATATTAATAGTATCAATTACAGTTGCAAGTTTAGTGGCATATATTTGCTTAATCTTTCCTTTAACCCTACTGACGAAAAACAATACCATGTTGTAATTAGCATTGCTGTTTCCAGAGTGATTTCAGCTGCTAGGTTTTTGTCAAATATTATGCTTTAATATCTTGGTTTTACATGACTTTTCTCTCAATCCTCTTTCAAGATGTGTTTTGCAAGTTTCTAGGTTGAATTAAAAGATTTCTACATAATATTTTTCAACAAGGGGGAGGCACGGTGGCGTAGAGGTTAGCATGTCTACCTCTCAGTGCTGGGGATCCAGGTTTGATTCCCAATCTTTGTGGAGTTTCCATGTTTTCCATTTGACTCCATAGGTTTTCCCCTATATAATGTGTGTGTGTCCAGCCATATATTGGTGCCCTGTCCAGAGTTTATATGCCCGGCCTCTGAAACGTTTTCTCTTGGATGGGCATGGGGAACCAACCACCGCAACCCTAGCAGCGGGCAGGAAAATGAAAATATTTAAGATTTTTAAACAAAAAAATACTGAAAAAATACTTTTGGCTATTTAGAACAATAAGGCACATTCAGATTGAGTAAAGGTAAATTTAATGGAATCTAATACGATATGCAACATTTCATCGAATTATCTTTAATACATTCCGACATTGATACATCCAGGACAGGAAGCAAATCCATCTCTGGGCGCATGTTCAGTCAGACATACACACTACATAGGAGCAATTTAGAGCAGCTAATTCACCTTGAATCCATTTTTTGGATTGTGGGAGGAAACCAGAAAAAACACGTGGACATGGGGAAAACATGGAAACTCCAACCAGATTGGGATTTGAACCTGAATACCCA
Organism: Xyliphius kryptos; assembly: GCA_025769995.1. NCBI lineage: Eukaryota > Metazoa > Chordata > Actinopteri > Siluriformes > Aspredinidae > Xyliphius > Xyliphius kryptos. The sequence continues at coordinate 8,338 of JAOUQT010304765.1, read as the reverse complement.
GCACTGAGAAATGAAGGTGCTAACCACTATGTAGAATCTGTGGTTAATAACTGCACTGTTTTGTTGGGTACATTACATTTTTAATACAGCAGTGTTTATACTCTCAATAATTATTGGCACCCCTAGGTCAATTGTCTTAAAGCCTCTTTGATTATTTGCAGAAGCATAATCTCTAAAAAAAAAAAAAAAAAAAAAAAAAATAAAAAATAAACTTGTACTAAAAACAACACAGCAACCTTTAACTCAAATTATGAAAAAAAAAAAAGGAAAAGTCAGTGCCATGTGCCATCCTGAATAAGCTGCACAACCTGAGCAACTTGTGTGGGTTGTAGACACCGCTTCATGCTACCTCTATGGTGAGAGAACTGACAAAATGCAAAAGTGACCAAAACATCAGCCAGAAAGGTGTGTGGTCACCACCTGCAGAAGCACTCCTTTATAGTGGGATCTTGCTAAGTGCCTCTAATTTCTACCTGTCTGTTCCATTTGTACAACAGCAAGTGAAATTGATTCACAATCAGTGTTGCTTCCTAACTGGACAGATTGATTTTACAGAAGTGTGGTTTACTTGGAGTTACATTGTGTTTTTTTGTTTTTTTTTATTTTTTTTTTAAGAATTCATTAGAAGCCAAGGAACACTTCTGAACCAGGGGTGCCAATAATTATGGAGGGTGCTGTGAATATAAATACAGTTCTGGACATAATTAAGAGACCACTGCAAAATGATCAGTTCTCTGATTTTATACTGATTCTTTATATGTGTATGTTTGAGAAAAATGAACATTGAAACACTGAAACACTGAAAACGTCTCCGAAACTCTAAACAATTATTTTGTATTTATTTGCAGAAAATGAGAAATGGTTAAAACAAATAAAACGATGCAGTGCTTTCAGACCTCAAATAATGCAAAGAAAATAAGTTCATATTCATTTAGAAACAACAATACTAATGTTTTAACTCAGAAATCAATACTTGGTGGAATAAGCATGACTTTTAATCACAGCTTTCATGCTTCTTGGCATGCTTTCCACCAGTCTTTTACACTGTTTTTGGGTGACCTTATGCCCCTCCTGACGCAAAAATTCAAAAAGTTCAGCTTTGTTTAATCGCTTGTAACTATCCATCTTCATCTTGATTACAAAGGCAGAGGGTGAACTCAACTCTCCATTGACCGGGATGACCGTCATCTTAATCGAATATCAGCCAGCAACCGCAGGATGACATCAAATGTACTACAGAAGGAATGGCAAATGGCAGCTGGGTGAAGTGCATGACAAGAACAGTTTGCTCCATGCCACACAGCCAGGTCATGGATGACGTGGATGACAGACAACCAGATCGAGACCCTGTCATGGCCAGCTCAATCTCCAGACCTGAACCCCATTAAAAACCTCTGGAATTTAATCAAGAGGCAGATGGATAGTCACAATCCATCAAACAAAGCTGAACTGCTTAAATTTCTGCACCAGAAGTGGCATAAGGTCACCCAAAAGTAGTGTGAAAGACTGGTGGAAAGCATGAAAGCTGTGATTAAAAATCATGGTTTTCCACCAAATATTGACTTCTGAACTATTCCTGAGTACAATTGTTGTTTCTAAATGAATATGAATTCCTTTGAGGTCTGAAAGCACTGCATATTTTTCATTATTTTGATCATTTCTCATTTTCTGCAAATAAATACTACATTTGTGCTTGGAACTTCGGAGACATGTCAGTACTTTATGAAATAACAGAACAATGTTAATTTTATTCAAACATATCAGTGAAATCAGAGAAACTGATAATATTTGTATATATATATTGTTGTTCCAGGAAAGAACGTTTCAGTCGGGACACCCAGGACAGGGCACCAATCCATCACTGGGCAGACTCTCACTCACACAGCCACACACACAAACACACTATATGGGGCAATTTAGAGCATTTAATTTACCCTTTTATCGATTTACTATGTTTTTATACTGTGGGAGGAAACCCACATGGACACAGGAAGAACATGGAATCTCCATCCAGATTGGGATTTAAACCAGGAATCCCCAGTGCTGAGAGGTGAACATAACCACTATATAACCACTGTATATATAAGGCTCTGAAGATATCAGCTGCGCATACAGTAACACTTTAAATACTTGTTTATTTTATGCTCAACAGACCCAAAGTGGTGTTATGCTTATGTCATGAAACTTAATAAAATGTTTAAGATAACATGTCCTCTGTTCTACTTTCACTGCTCTTCACGAGAAGGTTGAATTTGTGCTGAATCCCCTCTTGGATTTAAAAACAATCTGCTGAGGTGGTTATAGCGCTTTATTAAAAAGCTGACAACGTTAGAATATGTGTTTTAAAATGCTGACACGTTTTTTTACAAACACTGCTATTATTTGTTTTCAAATATTCTCTGCCAAGGTAACAGAGTCTAGAAATATCACACAATATTGTTTTTAGTTAGTGATGCTTCTAGAACGAAAATGCCTAATTTCTATTGAAGCAACCTCATAGACTACTCCTAATTATTATTAATTAATAATTACCTACAATTGTTGTTTACAAGAAACTTGCACTATAATTTTTAATCCATTGCTTAATTTCACTAAGCATTATTCATTTTTCTTATTTATCACAGTTTCTAATTGGTATTTTTATAGACACAGAAAGAAACTGTGCAGTACTTTACTTTCATTATCACTGATTGAAATGTTTTCATGTAAACACTCACCAAGTATTGCCGCTGCATACTGTAGTATTCCTGAGATGTCAGTTTGGTTGCCAGATTGGGAGTTTAAAAGTGGACATTTTTCTAACACAGACTTCTGCTCGAACCCATCACTAGACACAAACACAAACACACAGTTTTAAACAAATACTCTACTGCAGGGGTCACCAACATGATGCCCGTGGCACCAGGTGGCCCACAAGGACCGCGAGTCTGTTTTAAAAATAGCTTGACATAGCGACACCTAACGGCTGAGCTGCAAAGCAATGCTGAAAGAAATTTTAGAATGTGTCACGCAAGTTACCATGCTAACTATCCACCGGGCATTGCACTACGAGCAGAAAAAGCCCACAAACAGCAGTCTTCTTTTCACTAGACTCACAAAAAAGCAACCAAAGCCAGTAATGATTGGAATTATCTGGATGGTTTCTACTGATTTCTACATTAAACTAAAATTCTGACAATGCTTCCCCTTAAAACAATTATGAGAAGAGTTGACATTTATAATGTGTTGAAGAACTTTTTAGCCAAGTAAAAGGTTCTGTTGGAAAAAGCCAGAATCAGTGACTACCGACCAGGTTCCCACTATGATCGGACGACATCCAGGATCCATCGCATATTGTAGAGGTGATGCAGAGTTTCTAAACTTGCATCACCTCTGCGTTATTGTAAAAAAATGTGCAAACGTGCTCGGCTTTAGGCACTTAATGACCCCTACTTTAAAATCAGAAACAGCATTAACTCCAGAGCTAAACACCACAGAACACTCAAGGTGATATTGGAGGAGCTGTCAGCTGAATATGGTATTAATATCAGTTTCCTACCTTGTTAAATCATTGTTGATAATTATTGTGAAAAAGCATAAACATGATTAGTGTCTTCACATATTTAATTAATTGAATGATTGATTTAATAAAATGATTAAGGTATATTGATCAAATTTGTTATATCAGATGTGTATGGCCCTTGCATTTATCGCATTTATTGTACAAGAAGTAGCTCTCAGTGTCAAAAAGGTTGGTGACCCCTGCTCTACAATATAATCTATATTTATATATATACACGTTTAGCGTGTTCATGCTGGAACATCAAATGTGCATGTGCATGAAAGTGAACTTTTTTGTGTGTGTGTTACCTGATATTACTCTGTCTGTAAAAGTCCACAGTTCTGTGTAGAGCCTGCTGTATTGTCTGCGTCTAGAAACAAAAAATATTAAAATTATGGTTGTGTTAAAACATGATTCTTTTTTTAATTTATAAATTGTAAAGGGCTATGTGTGTGGCAGTTAACAACACTGACATACTTTGTCAGTACACTTACAAACACTGCAAATTTAACTGGATTTAGTATGGTGTATTGTGTTAGGTTTAAAGGAGGGGTTCTCAACTGGTCTTGGACAGGACCCACAATTTCTGAAATTGTGACCCACTTTTGTAGAATACAAACTGAAAAAACGTTTCATTTATTCATTCATTATCTTCCGCTTATTCCTTTATGAGGGTCTTGGGGGGTTCCCCATGCCCATCCAGTCTCGGGCGCTGGGCAGATACACCCAGGACAGGGCGCAAATCCATCGCTGGGTACACACTCACTCACATAGTCACACACACACACACACACACACACACATACACACACTACACAAGTAGCGTCAGCATCTGGTATGTTGGGGATGCTGGAGGTGAAATCGGGTGCACTCGAGTAAAAGCTATTTTACGGCTATTTCTTGCTTAAGTGCAGCCTGGCAACAACATATAAGCTCGCGTGTACCCTCAAGAACATATATATTCAATTGAATTCTCGGATACATGCTTGATGTAGAAAAAAAAAGAAAAAGAAAAAAGTGTTTACAAGGATCAATGACTGGAAAAAAGCTTTAGTACAAATCAACACTGACACACTACGACAAATAGGTTCAGTCACACTCACGGCATCAAAACCACATTCTAACATGTTCATTCATACATAGAGGAGCACAAACCGAGCCCGACGGGTTGATGAGAGGGAGAACAGATGCATACTATCATGAGTACAAACACAGTTTGACAGACACCCAGGAACAAAGCTTAATGTTGAGACTTTCTCTGCAAAGTCACAAGCTGCAATAAAAGGGGGCATTGGTGGCGAGTTGATGCTGTTGGGATGGCTGGACTTTGGTAACAGGCTTAACATTAAAGTGGGCTCTTGTTCTAAGTTCTAGCTTAAACTCAGGTCAAGGAAAGCTTTTGAGGAATCTCTCTGAAAAATTTAGATAAAAAATAAAGTTTTGTAATCAGTATGCTCAGGCAGGCTCACCAACACTGTAAGAACTATAGAACCAAATTTGGAAATGCACAAAACAACATGATGCTGGTAGATTTTGAGGGAGTTGAAGTGGGAAAATAACTATTAACAAAACATATTCTGGGATTATTGGAACCTTGAGGCTATTGCTGAAAGCTATTAATACCAGCAAGTGAAACCAAATAAAAAAAAAAATGCATTAAAATTGTACGCCAAGTATGCAGCAACAAGCACAATAATCCACCAAAGTGTGAATGCAGACGTAAGATTTCCATTGCTTTGTCACACAAAGCAAGCAAGTATGCTGAATATATAATAAGGTTAAACCCTAAAGGCCATAACCTGTCCACTGTGGGAAAAGGATGGAACAACTAGAACAGTAATAACCAGAGTACCAAGAATATATATTTTATTAATACAACCCAGAAAACCATATAGAAATACAGCATGTAAATACGAAAACCAGACCCAACAATAGAAAGCAGAAACTTAAAAGCAGACATATCAGAAACAAATATAAAATGAAAAATGGATATAATTTTAAGTTGCTTTCAGTTTAACTGTTCGACAGTTTAACTAGTCAAAGGGCTCAATAAAATAAGTCAGGGAGCTAAGCATTAGTGCAAGAAGGAAACAAATTACCGCATAACCATGCAGAACTAGTTATCGGCACAGAAAATGGAATACAATACAGCACAGAATACTGCTACTGGTGGGTTTAGGATGGCATGGGGACTCTCTGTCCAGCAATGGAACCTGTGCTCACAGCCCAACACTAAACATATTCGTCATAAGACAGAAAACACCAGAACTGCAGGTCTGCAGTAGTATAGTTTATTACAGATGAAAGTAGGTTAATAACAAGTACAGAGCATAGATGCCAAATAACTAAGAGATGTCATTGTAAACATGCAACATCATCCAGCAAGAACACTCTGGAAATGGGTCACTAATGGTCAGGGGAGCGACTATACATAATAAATCAAGGGTAATCTGTCTGCTGTTGGGTACTGAGGTAAAATGCTTAGAGTCGCTGTTAGACCTTTAAACCAGTGAACCAGACTCCAGCTGGTTTAGTGGTGATGGATTCTCTCAGTGCAGAACAATGCCCAGTATCATGTGGCCAGATGTGTGGGCTGTTCATGAATGATGACGGTATTATGACGGTATTATTGTTTCCCAAACATGAATCCAATTAAATCCAACCCTGGCACATTATGTATCAGTAAAATCCGAAGCCCCAGGTAGCTTCACAGACAGGAGCTCAGTGATGCCCGGAGGAGATCCCTCAGGGCACCAGCGACTTGTCAAGACGCATGCAAATGTTGTTACCAGAAAATATAGGCTTGTGAAAGGACAAACAATAATGAGTCACATTATTAGTTGTGGGGAAATACCCATTAGCCTGTGATTTCAATTGTTTACTTTGATCTTCAGTGTGTCTTTATATAGAGTCCTCAGTGGGTTGATGGTATTGGTTTTCAATGAAATATTCATATGGATTTTTGTTCTGAACAAATTACATAATTATATATAAGTAAGAATTTTTTCAATCATTCATTCATTATCTTCTACTTAATCCTGCACTAGGATTGCAGTGAGATTCCCCATGCCCATCCAGGGGAGAACATCTCGGGTGCTGGGCAGATACACCCAGAACAGTGTGCCAATCAATCACTCTAAGTGAAAATTTAAAAGATAAATTCTGTGTATTCAGATTTTTTGTATTTTCTAACATTTTTATTAAGCAGGACTGAAAACGTCATAACCAAGTGATCTTTTTAATCAACAATGGGCAGTTTAATAAATAGAAAAAAATGGAACAGTTTGTACAAACTCACATTAGGAATTATGAATGCAATATTTTATAGCCAGGTTCGTAGACTGTTTCTGCTGTATTCTAAATATAATCTATATCACTTAAGAATTGTCTGTCTGTCTATCTGTCTGTGTGTGTGTGTGTGTGTGTGTATGTGTGATAATGAATGCTTCAGCCTTAAATCAGACTGTGACCTTTTCATACACTCTTTGATTTAGTGTTTAATTTGTTTCTGTTTGTAATGTTGAGCGTGCGTGTGTGAGTGTAAGAGAGAGACAAAGAGAGAGAGGGAAAGAGAAAGGGAGGAACAAAGAACGCAAAAACTGTAACTCGCTGGAAGCTGGAATAAGAAGTGTGTAAAAACGGATTAATCAAGCACATATTCAATATCTACATACACACGTTGGCAGTGTTTCCTAAAGGTATTAGCATTGATTAGTTGTCACTTATTTTGCAGTTTATTTGAAAAAACACACAAACTAGAACAACTGTTCAAATAAATTCATTTTAAATTTGCAGTCGTTTGGTTAAATGTTCAATTTAATTTATTTATATAGCGCTTCTTACAATAGTACATTTTGTAAAAATAGCTTTACAGTGCTCCAAACCTGAACCCCCAAAGAGCAAGACAAAGTGAAGTTTAAAGTTGGAAAATATGGAGTTAACACAGTGGGAATGTAGAATTATTAGCATAAGGATATGGATTTATGTGAAGGAAAAAAGTTGACAACTCAAGGTAACATATTAGGAACCTGGAGTTTACTTAAAATAGTGGCGAGAGCGATCCAACAAGTGGAAATGTAGACTTAAATAACATTAAGTTAACAGTATGTAGAATAAAAAAGTTGACAAGCAAGTTAACTGTTAATGAAGCTAACAATTATGTTAAAGTTAACTATGTAATGATATAACATTTAAAGAGTGCAAAGAGGGAATACATAACCAACTAGATTACCGAGGTACAAGAGGTACCAAGGTTAGGTTGAGGTTTAGTTAAGTTAACTGGGTTGGTAAAAAAAAAATTTTTTAAGTAGGGTGTAAAAAAGCTATAATAGTGGCTACAGAGTTAACATATAGAATATAACAACAAAATCAAAATGTTTGGAATGCAGAGTTAGCAAGGTTTGTTCATTTAAGTAATTTTTTTATTTTTTTTTAAACCATCCATTGCTAGAGGGGAGCCATCACATACATATATACATATACTGTTATTCAGTAAAGGAAATTTACCTTACATAGTACCGTAGTCATTTTTTACATTTACTGGCAGAAACGTTTTTGGGGGAAAAAGTAATCCCATTACATTTGTTAATGGGCTATAAATTTCTATTTTATACTAAACTGCTCAAAAAAATAAAGGGAACACTTAAACAACACACTGTAACTCCAAGTAAACCACACTTCTGTAAAACCAACCTGTCCAGTTAGGAAGCAACACTGATTATGAATCAGTTTCACTTGCTGTTGTGCGAATGGAACAGACAACAGGTAGAAATTAGAGGCACTTAGCAAGACCCCCCT
>JAOUQT010304748.1:0-15632 GCA_025769995.1 Xyliphius kryptos | reverse complement strand
GGGTTGTAGACACCGCCTCATGCTACCTCTATGGTGAGAGAACTGACCAAATGCAAAAGTGACCAAAACATCAGAAAACAAACATCAGTGTAGCTTCCTAACTGGGCAGGTTGATTTCACCGAAGTGTGGTTGTCTTGGTGTCACATTGTGTTGTTTAAGTGTTCCCTTTATATTTTTGCTCCACATTCTGCCCATTTTAAACCAAATCTATTAAAACTTTTATACTTATTGTTGCAGCAGTGTTTTTGCTTAACTGTAACTTGGTTGTAACTAAACTCCTGGGCTGTTTGCTTTGTCTAAATTAGATGGTATATATTGGTTATAGAATATGGGTTTGGTTCAAATGAATCATCTGTGTGCAAAGTCACATGTTCCAATTAAAAATCTAAATTATCGGAATAGGGAATTTCAGGGGAGTGTGAGGTTTTGGCTTATGTTTTTATATCACTCTAAGTGCCACATATTTAAAAATATATACTTGTATAGAAAGACAGTAACAAACACTAATGATAGCATAGTAATTTATGATAGCTTGACATTTTAATAACCACATTCATTTATTAAAACATTCTTGATGATTAACTTACTATTGCTTTTTTGTTTTTTTTTTTGCTTGTTTTTAACAAATTTGAAAAACTAGAGCATCTAAATGCAGTTTTGCTGTATTCTCTGCAAAACGATTACACAGCACATAAAACTGTTGTTGAAGTTGGACAAACCTGCTTTAAAGTACCATGATGCAATTGTCCTACTATTCTCACTTTTATTGTCAAATCCAATATCGAATCTTATGTAATCTTATAATTCACTTGAGACTAGTTTAGTCTTATGTGTTGAAATGTAATGAGTGGTAATGCACTATGCATGTGTTCTTTATTATTTCCCAGATGATTACAGTTAATGAAATTTGCTGCTGTGTTGTGTCGCATACCTTTAGGTAAAATATTGGTAAATGGCCCTTATAGCTCACTTGGTAACGATAATTTACTTTATAATATATATAAAGTTGATTTACTGTTTAATTAGTGTGTTAAGCATATTTATTTAATTCAGTTCTATTCCTTAAAGTCTGTTTTCTAGTATAAGATTTAGAAAAATCCAAGGTACTTAATTAGGTAACCAAGCCATAAATTATAGACAATTTCAGAATAAACAAACCACAATTTAACTGCAAGGCCAACAAAAAATAAATGTCAAGAAGTAGCAAATAAGACACGAAACGTTTAGTGAAGTTAATTTAATCACCATTTATCTTTTCGTCTAGATTTATTATTACAGATATTTAAATTTAAACAGATATTTAATGTATGTATTTATGATTAATTAGAAAAAAAATGAACACAGGATATAAATAATAATAATAATAATAATAATAATAATGGTTTATTAGCTGGAACATAAAACACCAATTGTTATTATAGGACTTTTTTTTTTTTTAAACCAGTTCAGACAAATGTTATTGTTTTGTGAATATTAACTAATCTAGTTGGTATATATAGTACAGTATACAGTATCAGTTAAGCATTTGGGCACACTGCCTTCTTGCTCCATTGTCTATTTTCTCCCCTTTCCATATAAATAAACTTTGTAGATTTACAATTACAGCTTGTAATACATCTGTTTGTTTTTTTTAATCAGTCCCCTGTTGGTTCTCTGGTATTGGTCAGGAGCCTCACCGAACAGCTGTATGTTGGGTGGTATATTAATTACTGTCAATTCTGCAGCGACAATAATGCTGTGAGGAGCTTTTAGTGCAGCAGTGCTGCTGTACTTCAATTTAAACACCTCAGTGACACTGCTGGAATGAGAATAATGCACCAACCAAATAATACCAAATAATAATGTGTTGATGCTATTGGCATACTGACCATTAGAGAACAGACTAACACAATATTTAACAGATGGACTACAGTCTGCAATTGTAGAACTATAAAGTCCATCTTTACAGTAAGTGGAACTGATACAATAAATAATAGGTGGAGCAAAAAGGAGGTGTGGCCAAACTTTTCACTGTTACTATATGCATATATATTCAAATGATGTATGATAACATCTGAACAGTGTACATTGTATAATAATAATAATAATATTTATTAATATTATTATTATTATTGTATTGCTATTCTTTTAGATTAAAACATGTGTTCTTAACTAACCTAAGCAAAAAAAAAATCCTTGTGGAATGGAATGCTTTGAACTATTAATGTAGATGAGTACGAAGTTTAATCAAAGCAATATTTAAATATGGGTAAGATGATTAAGGCTGATTCAAAAACATGATGTATTGTTTTACTTGGCAGGTTAATCTGCCTTTACACACAAAAACAGATGAATTGGCTGGATGTGTTGGCAAATCCCGTTACTGGCTAAATGTTTTACTGCCTGCTTTTCTCAATTCCATCCATTGGGAAACGGGTGTGTGTGCGCCATGCCATTTCCCGGAATGTGTGCCGGGCTTATTAGTAACATCAATTTATGCACAAAACCAAAGCTATTAGTAACTGAAAGAGACTGGACTCTGAGTTAAGGTAACAAGATGTGCATAGTTTTGGGGAACAGGATGGCTTGGAATGATGGAATGCCTTTGAGAAAGAAGTGTCCAGCATCTGCCTGGCTGCTTTTTCAGGCATTCATTGCATTGCAGTGATGCAAATCAAACGCTCCGAGTCTAGACACGCTTCTGTTTTAATCATCACAGTAATGTTGATTCTTTTCGACAGAGAAAGCAGGTATCAACGTGCACATGAAGAAATCAAACAGCATTGCTGATAACTGCAGTGTGCAGGAAGAAACGTTCACACTTCCTGTGTTAGGGACTCTTATCATGTTTGTTGTTTGAGGTCCAAAGGTTGATTCTGTTAGTAAACTGACATTGAGGGTGAAATTATGCCCTTTGGTTGTTAAGGTTTAGTTTTAGTAAAGTGTTGGGATTAGTTTTAAATATGGTTGCATTTTACTCTCCCTTTTATCGCAGCCGTAGTGACTTTCTGCCTTATTTGGTAAATCGCCCAGAAAGTGATCACAACATCACTTGCTCTGATTGGGCTTTTTTCATTGTGCAATACTTTTGAGAAAAGGGAAATGACCTGGTATCCTACTTACCACTTCACCTCTCTCACTATCTCTTCCTCTATCTTTCTTTAAATAGATTTGTTATGGCTCACTGCTTAGTGCTATACTGTAAGTAATATGCTAGAGGAGTTGATTTTCCAGAGCCCAGCCTTAAGCTGGTAAAATTTCACACTGCTGCCTTTTGAGAGGTGTGTGTGTCCAAGTGTGTGACAGAAAGAGGAAGAGAGTCTACGAGAAAGACAGTTTTGACAGAATGCTTTATTTGCTTTAGCCGACAGTGTTATGTAAACTGCTTTGCATTTTTGCCATTTTTGGATGGGTGTAGAGTTCGTGCAGCTGGGCAAAGACTGAGAAAACAGAGAAACAAGTCTTTGTCTAGGAAAAGTGTTAAACAGTATGAGTAAGAGTCAAAGATAAGAAATTAAGTAGGTAATTTGGACCATATGCATTCACGTAAGTTCTGTTAGTGTCTATGAGCCAACAGTTAAGTCGAAAAAGTGTTTACGTCCTTTTATTTAATTTACTGCACACAAACACATGGATTTAAAAGAAGGAGCAAGAGATGAGTTATTAAATGCTCTACTTAGCTTGAAGTATGTGAGTTCACTTTTAGCTATGTGCATAGAAACAGACACATACAATTACAGATTTCAAAGACGTAATCTCCTAATCTAAACAGTACAGTTGGTCATACTGAGACACATTCATTATGGGGTAATTTCAGAGAATGGCACCTTTGCGAATGACAAAATTTGGTAATTTTAAACCTGCTATCTGGTCCAGGTCAGCTAAAAATAGCCTGAAGGCGTCACATAAACTTAACTGCAGTGCATAAACACGTTAGTCAGTTGCAACACACCAGCATGTTTCACTTCATACCTAAAAGTCACATCTGCATAAAATATTTTTTTTCATCCGGAACACTAATATTGGTTTAGTATACACAATTATGAAACATTAACTCCCCATCTGAAGCTAATACATTTGAAAAGCACAAACTCTTTAAGATCCAGCTATATAAGGTTAGCTACTTAGCTTGTCTGGTGACCATAAATTAGGGATGACACAATTATCGATTTTGATGCTACGATTATTGTCTAAAAAACAAAATGACTATATGATTACTATGCAATAAATAACTTTACCATTTAACTTGATTAAAAAAAGCTAATGCAGAAATTTTGCTGAATATCAACACAAAATTTCTTTACAACACAAAATATAAAATTATTTTGGGAAAATCACAGTGAAAGAAAATCCCTAAAAGTACATATTCATATCCATTTGATGGGAAAAAATAGTTTTTCTGTAACGACAAATTAAACAGACGGTTGTGCCGCAGGTGGAATTACTTTTGTTCCATCTAAGTTGCGCCCCATGGGCTAAAGTTCCAGTTACCGATGTAATACGTATCTTACTTACAGTATAAAAGTTGTCATGATGATGTTGAGGCACTCTTATGATTAACTAATTGTAATGTTTTTAATTGTGATTAATTACCAAAACAAATGATTTTCATCCCTCTCATCATGCTTTTTATTTTTACTGAAATAATCACAATGTAAATTGCATGTCTGCTGATTTGTAGTAGCAATTTTTGGTTTGACTGTGTGCTGAAAGCAAATATTATGGTTTTCACAGCAAAAAGGGCCTAGATTTATTTCCCCAGGAAGGTGGTCCGTGTTCTTTCTGAGTAGCATTTGCATTAACTCCCATTAACTTATCTATTGTACCATCTTTTTTCAGGTGGGAACTGAAGGTAGTGCCCTCTCTTGCTGCAGCTTGGACCTGCTTATAGTGCCAGTCCCTGCTTACTGCCAGCTTGCTATCCAGACTGGTCCAGGACCTCATCTGACCTGCAACCCCGCCACCTTACAGACACCCTGCACCACATACACCAGTACAGAAAGAGCTGGAGTGTGGAAACAGATCTCTCGGAGTCTGAACTTTTTTTTTTTTTTTTTTTTTTTTTTTTTGCCTTTATCTGTGTTTAAAAGAGAAGAAAAAACAGCTGAAGACATCAGAGTCCAGAGATTTTGTTATCTTTCCAGCTTCCTGGGAAACCTTTGCCATTTGCTATCTGCCCCTCGACTTCCTACACTGGCTGTTGAGGAATACTCTGTCGGCTAATTGTGTAAATCAAGAGAGGAGGGAGAAGAAATCTAAAAAGGAGCACTCAGCAGATCAACTTGACCTTGAACACATAAACAAGTTTGTGCCTGCTATGGCGATGAGCATGGCACATATCCGTGATCCAAAATGGCTGACGCTGGAAGTGTGCCGCGAGTTCCAGCGGGGCACATGCTCACGCTCGGATGCAGAGTGCAAATTCGCCCATCCGGCTAAGAGCTGCCAAGTGGAGAACGGCCGGGTAATTGCCTGCTTCGACTCGCTCAAGGTAAAGCCACTCACATTTCCACAGCAACCTCCAAATGAACACGAGTGAAAATAACATGGAGTACGAAGGAGAGCGAAGTAACGAATAAGAGGGTTGGGAGAATTGTCTCAATAGTCAAAAATGCAGATGAAAAACTTGAGGCAGTGTAAAAGTACAGAAGATCCAGTTTACAAGAGACAGAAATTCTATAATACAGTTTGGGAAACAAACTAATATACCTTTAGGCAAACTATAGATGGTGGTCATATTCCACAACTATTTTCGCAGTAAAATGCTTATTTCTTAAACCTAATATTCTAGATCATGTACACTTATTTTTTTATAATTGATGTGACCACCATGTTTCAAAATTTTGCGATTGGACTATGAACTGCTTGCAGCACAGATGCTGTAAAGCAATGGTTCTCAACTGGTCTCATCTCAGGAGCGACATTTCACTTTTATAGAATACAAACCAAACACATTTATCAAAAAAAAGCCTATAAAACACATTTAAAAATGCATATCCATGCAAAGTATGCTAAGAATTTAAGAGCAACTTTTGTACGAAACTAAAAAACCTGTCCTCAATGAACAAAAGTCCATATTTCAAATGCTTTGTGTTATATTTGCATTTTGCTATCTTGCCTCCGAACATTATCACAAATTTTGAATAATCAATTTCATTTAAAAAATGTGAATTTTTTTTTTTTCCTAAGCGGTCTATAATCCACCTAGAATGTGTCCACAGCCTACTTTTGGGTCGTGAGAATTGGTTAGTTAAATATTAGGAATCTGCGCTCGAGACAGTCGAATACAAAATGTACTAGCGAAAAATACAATAATATAAATAATTAAAAAACATTTATAGATGACTACTTGCACTCGTTTCTCTGTCTTTTGCCTAGTGAGCAACGGGATAGGCTCATTAGTTCGATGTAGGATAAAAAGATGAAAGACACTGGAACTGACTAAAATAAGATTGAGAGAGAAGATAGCCCACATGAGCTAGTTAGAGAGCATATGATAGTTTAAAATGAATACAAAGTGTTCTACAGAGAAAGAAGTTATGAAAGATGTAACATGAGGCTGTTAAGAGAAACAGATAGTGTCAGATTTATTAAAAATGGTGAGACCTTTAAAAGTGAATAAATGAATACCATTGGAACCAGGAGTAAGTCAGTTTTAGATCATGCTAAGACGGCTAGGGCAAAAGTTAGACAATGTTATTTACACAGACTGGTTTTACTTGAGAAGAATTTCCCCAGCTGCCTGAACTCGAACTATGAGCTAATACTGATATAGGCCTGGACATGCCAAGACGACCTTTGTACCAAGATTTTCTTTTTGGGTTTTTTTTTTTCTTTTCGCTGTTGGATGTCTCAGTACCTAAAAGCAAATATGATACATATTCATAATACATAAAGTAAATGGAAAAAGTATGTCCATGATGTATCCAAGGCCCGCAAAAATTTCTTATAGTAATTTAATTTTTTTTTGATAATCTCGTTACTGAATTCACTGTATGAACACACTTCTTAATAACAGAATTCAGATGTTCCATTTCACCTCTTTACGACAGTTGTATTAAATTAAAGCATCTAGTTGTGAATTTTGGACAACTGAATGGTTCCCACTTTGTGAAACAGTTTGGAAAAAGCCGTTTTAGCTTTGGCTTCACCAGTGCACAAAACAAGATATATGAAGACATGTTGTTATGGAAGAACTTGAGTGGCCCACACTGACCCCTTACCTGAACTAGAACAGAGATTGTGAGTTTGGACTTTCTGTTCAACATTGGGACCTAATAAATGCTCTTCTCACTGAATGTGAAAAAAATTTACAGACACGTTCCAAAATGTTATAGAAGTACTTTCCCATTCACCGGGAAGTGAATGCTGTATATATTTGCAAGTGAAGGTATGGATATTCAAATAACCCTATAATTCTAAAATACTTATTAGTGGAATTTTGGATCTACGTGAAACAACATAGTTACAGTGATTCATTCATTATCTTCAGTTTACTCTCTACTAGGGTCACGGTGGGGTTTCCCACACCCATCCAGGGGAGAATATTTTGGGCACTGGGCCAGAAAACACCCAGGACAGGGCGCCAATCTATCGATGGCCACACATACAAACGGGCGATATAGAGCATTCAAT
The DNA here is from genome assembly GCA_025769995.1 of Xyliphius kryptos. NCBI lineage: Eukaryota > Metazoa > Chordata > Actinopteri > Siluriformes > Aspredinidae > Xyliphius > Xyliphius kryptos. The sequence goes on along the minus strand of JAOUQT010304748.1, from coordinate 8,017 downwards.
TTACTTGATTCGAACCAGGAATCCCCAGCGCTGAGAGGCGAACCACTACGTCAACCAAAGTTACAGTAAAATTTTAATTCATTAGTAAGTTTCTTCAGAGAAACAGAAGAGTAATTTGTATTTATTATAAATTGATATTGTCACAATCATTGTCCAGGGAAACAGGGGTTTTAATACACATGAAACACAGAAAACAAACGCACACACAAACATGACAGTAAATGGAATTGTAAACTTGTTCTACAATGGACCGGCAACCCGCCCAGGTTATTTTCCCAGGCAAGACGGGCATCTGCATCCCTCCAATTTAATAAAACTATGCAGCTTTAAAAATAATTTTTAATACAGGTTTTTTCGGGTTTTTTGTTTTCCTCCCACTGCCCAAAACCACGAAGTCAAGGTAAAGTCTTCAATTCTTTAAATTCTTCCCTTATTTAGTGTGTGTATGTATGTGTGAGCGTAACTGTGTGCCCAGCAATGGGTCGGTGCCTTGTCTTGGATGTATCTGCCCAGCACCCAAAACTTTCTCCCTATGATTGGCCACCCTAGTTCCTAGTATAGGAATAATGTTATTTATTGTGAATTACACGCAAGTTAAATATAGATTATCCAGCAGTTTTATTTTTTTGGTGCATACACACGGCCGTGAAAAATGTAATCTTTTTTTACAGTTACTTTAATAATATGCTGGTTTCATCAGTAACTGTGTTGACTTCACAAATCATATAGCTAACAGATGTACATAGCAGCTGATTAAAATTACTGCATGTCATGATTAAAGTCTAGCCAGGCTAGAATTTAGAAACAAATACTAGTTCTCGCACTTAGATGCTTCTGGTGTCATTATCACCAAGCAGTCAAAAGATGCTGACGGCAGTTATAATTATTTGCCTGGTGCGCATGAAAGAAAGGCATGAATTAGCACTGGTATGGTGGTGGAGCTGCAAACTGTAATTCTGCCCTGTTATGGGATCAATGTCACGCACTGTTGTATTATCATCATTGAGATTTGGCTAGTCGGAGTTGATCCTCATTCTGTGCAGTGTTTTGTGTTAAACCGCTGTGAATTCATCAGTTTAACTTGGCTGTAATTTTTTTAATATTATTTAAGTCTTTTAAATAATTTATAATAATAATTTGTTTAATCATCTCATTCAAAAGAATTCTCATTTTCAAATAGCATATTTCCATGTCTTTACATCACACTGAGAGTTCTAGGACTTCATCATCTATGGGTTCTGATGCGTAAAATACCGGCATTTTTATTACAGCTCATTGTTCATCCACTTATCAAATGGATGCTACAATTCCATTCTGTAGTACATATGTTTCTCTACATACGTTGTTAATTCTGTTCTCTGATGATCAGGACCCCCACAATGCAGGAATTAGTATGGTGGTGAATGATGGCACATGTGGATCAGATTCCTGTATGTTTTGATTTGATGTACTGTTCTCGGTCAAGTTTCAAGTTCATTTATTTATATAGCATTTTTACAACAGTAGATTGTCCCAAAGCAGCTTTACAGTATTCTGGGCCTAAACCGCCAAAAGACTTTGTTACTTTGAAAATTTGGGAGGACCAAGGCTCAGTGGGGGAATCCTCCTCCTTAAGCGGAAAGCAGAAACAACAGTACAGGACACTCATGTACAGATTGTGCAGCTATCAGGTGTTCATTTGAGGACTGCAACACTGCTAGTCCAAAAGATCCAGGGTAATGTCCAGAAATTGTTGTTGCCCTGGTGCTCTGGCAGTTTTAAAGATGAGCAGCTGATGATACTTTAAAGAAAACCCATAAGAAAACCAGTTAAAGCTAGTAAAGCTAAATAATTATGTAGTCGGCAAATCCAGCAGCACTGCTATGTCTGATTCACTCGTACCAGCACAACACACACTAACACCTAACACCTAACACAACACCAGTATCACTGGAAATTATACACCACAATAATACTGTCTCTGTGGGAGTCCTGATCATCAGGGAACATACTAAAGCAGACTAACAAAGTACGTAGAGAAACAGATGGACTACAGAATGTAATTGAAGAACTACAAAGTCCATCTATATGATCAGTTGAACTGAAAAAACAGTCAGTGAAGAACTGAGGAAGTGTAGTTAATAAAATGGCCGGTGAGTGTATGGCTCAGTAATGCCACATTCAAAATGGGGTTCTGCTATCTTTGATTAAAGGATAAATGTTTGGGTGGGTGGGGCTGAGTCAGTTTAAAAAAAAACAACCAATGTGCAGAACCATTATCAGTGATAGGCCTTTAAAGACATATGGAGGGTTTGAGGTAAGAGTTTAAAAACTACACTATCAGCTGTGGTCCTGGTGAGCCTCTGCCCTGCACATTTTAGTGTTTTCGTGCTCCAAGCATGTCTGATTTAACTTGATAACAGCCAGTTACTGAGTTGTAGAGGGTGTGTTAGAACAGAAACATCTTAAATTTGAGAATATTTGACCACCTGACCATCACATCTAATTTTAAATCATTGGGTGTGGGGGTACAGGGCACCAATCAATCGCTAGGTACACAGACACAGAGTATAGGGGCAATTTACCTTGAATCCATGTTATGGAACTGCGAGAGGAAACCGGGGGATCTGGAGGAAACCCACATGGACATAGGGAGAACACGGAAACCTGAACCTGGATCCCTAGTGCTGAAGGGGATGCTAACCACTGAGCCACTATTTCGCTCCATTTTGAAACCATATTACTATTTGCCACATTTTAACTTCTTACTTTGTAGATTTTTGGAATGAGCCTTTGGGAATATGTGTATAATGGGTCTAAAGAATCTTTGCATACCCTCAGGGACACTAATTGTCTTAAACATTACTCTGTGCTGCTGCCGCATCAAAATGACGCTTTGCTGATCTTACTCTGTAATGGGACCGCAATTTCAAACAGCAGTGTGACACAGAGAAACCTCTCTAAAACATTTTCTTTGAAATAAACATGCATGAAAAAAGGTAAAAAAAAAAAAGGTGGTCACTGTGGACAAAAGTATTTGGACACCTACAGTAACTTTTATGACATCCTATTCAGCTGGTCCTCTTTTTGTAGCTATAACAGTTTTCTCTATTTCAGGAAGGCTCACTAAGATTTTGAAGTGTTTCTACCAGACTTTTTTTTCATACAGCTAGAGTGTTAGGTCAGTGCAATATAATGCAGTCATGCTACAACAAAAAAAAGGCATTTCTTAAAGTGTTTAAAAGCATACAGTCACTTTCACATGCCTAGATACTTGACCTGTGGGAAACAGACTGAATAGAACACTTGAATTCCATTTTGACTGGCTATGTTCCAATCCTTTTAACCATATAATTTAGGTTTTATTATAATTGACCGTTTTATAAATTAACATGGCTGTAGATTTTGATCAGTGTTTTTGTTTAGATCTCAGTTGTCTCCTCAAAAACATTGCCCCCCCCCCCCCCCAATTTCCTGTAGTATGTATGACATTCCACCCCACATCAGTATCAATACAGTGGTGAGCATGATCCACTAAAATAATACCTGCTCTGCGGTGGTCCTATAAAATTCCTTAACCCTGATGGACAAGGTAAAAATAAAGCCATGAAGTTTGCAGAGAGTTGCTGTGTGTATGCAGTCTGTGGCATAAGGCTTTCTCAAGCTCTTGCTGTATGATTAAAGAGTTGAGACCATGTGTATGAAAAGCACACTGCAACACCAGCAGAGCTAACACTACTTACTTACTTGCAAAGCAAATGAATAAAGTGCACTAACGAAAAGAAGTTATTGGAGTGATCTCAGTCTGTGACATTGAAGCCTAAATGCAGTGTTATTAAAAAAAAAAGCCTAAATGACTCAACTACATGGATTAGCTAGCAAAAATTTAGTGTGTTAAGCTCAGTTTGCGTGATTGGCCAGTTGACTGCTATGGTTTTGACTTTAGCTGAGTTGTGTTAATGTAGATGTCTTAGCACAGTGCTAATTTACTCAGAGGGCTCTCAAAGCAGTCGGCCACAAACATGCCCACAGCATGATTCTGTTTGTGCTTTGCTACACGAAAAGACCAAAATAAAATGACTCCCTGTTCATTTTAGATCTAAAAATAAGAAGTATGAACCAGATATCGAAACCAAATTCAGAGAAGCATGCCGTGTCATATTAGCGTGTTTAACTCTGTATGATTTGAAAAGTGTACACAGGTATTATATTGTGTTTAGAAATGTTGATTGTAAGTGCTCTGGTGTTACACTTACTTACACTTTCTCAATGGGCTCAGATGGTTCTGATGGTGACGTTTCATTTCATTTGGATGGTAACCTTTAGATAGTCTTTGCTGCTACTGTGGTTGAATTCTCCAGTGGTTTGTGTGTATGAAGTGAGTCAGAGGAGGAAACTGAACACCAGACGCCACACATCTGGCTGATTTGGATAGTTTTTCAACTTTTCTCTTTGCCATTCAACAGTTTTGTTATTTTTAAAGCTGAATTTTACAGCCTTGTAGCTGCTTAGTTGTGACCCTTACTCAATCTCTTGTTCTCTCTCTCTCTAGCTCTTTATCTTTCTCTCTCGCTCTCTTTGTATGTGTGTGTGTGTGTGTGTGTGTGTGGCTCACACTCTGAGCACCACTTCCTCCCAAAGCAGTGGGGAACGCCACTCTGTAATTTTCCATCTATTTTTACATGGCAAGAGGAAGGCAAACTCCCACACGCGCGCACATACACTTAAACATTTTATTTGTTTTTTTTTTTTTAAAAAAGGTACTAATCAATGCCTGGTTGTTAAAAAGGCCAGAATATCTATTAAATTATTGTAAGACATTTAGTAGTACAAATACACACCTGGAGCTGCAGTGGTCTTTGCTACTCAATAGGTCAGCTGCAAATCCTTGGAAATGGTTCAGATGTTTGGTACTCATTACACACACACACACACACACACACACACACACACACAAACTGCATGAAAAGTATGCAGACTCTCATACACACTGTCATATAAACATATGTCTTATATGTCACATTGTGACCATGCTAGTGTTGTGTGTTTTATATATCTATCTATTTCTGTATCTATCTTTTCTTTAGCGAGAGAAAGTCTTGACCGAATCTGAAAGTATTGTCTCGAGAGAAAATGCAAAGATAAAAACATGTATAAAGTGCCAGCGGTTGCTTGGCGAGTGTGTGTCTCTGTGTGGGTGAAGGAGTTCTCGGCTGGTTCCTGCTGAATAACAGTTTTACATTTACATTTGGTCTTTAAGCAGATGCCTTTATCCAAAGCGAATTACAAGTATACCAGCTTGATTGGGATCAGAACAAGGTTTATACAGCGCCCCTTGGAGCAATGAGGATTAAGGGTCTTGCTCAAGGACCCACATTGGTAGTTTCAGTGGACCTGGGATTTGAACTTACAATCTTTGGAGCTACCAGTGGTAGTTTTTCCTCTTCTCTCTTTTGCCCAGGTCACTCCTTACATATATACACACTCAATGGTTATATACACACTCATGTGTTAGTTCAGTATGCTCTCCGATCAGGATCCCCATAGAGGAGAGGTGGTGAATGAATCTCAGTACTGACATGGTGGTGGTGTGTGTGTTGCGCTGGTACGAGTGGATCCGACACAGCAGTGCTGCTGGACCGAGACAGTACACCAAACAGAAAATACAGGTGTCTGATCCACTCGTACAAAACTAATTATATAGAGAAACAGATGAATTACAGAATGGTATTATAGAACTACAAAGTCCATCTGTAGGGTAAGTAAAGAATCAATAAGCTATACCTAAAAAAAACATGGCCTGTGAATAAATGTTTCCATAACTGTATTAAAATCAAATTAAAGTACCATATATACATTTTCAAAAACTTTATGCTTCCAGATTTGTGGGTGGTGTTTTGGATTTTTTTTTTTTTTTTTTGTCCTGGCCTGACAGTACCTGTGCATAAAGGTTCATAAATGAATTGGGGTGTGAGTTTGGTGTGAAAAGAATAATGCTACCGAGATTATTTCTGTTTCATTGAACCTTAACTAAATAAACTAAATACATTTACAAGATATTTTTTTTCTGTGGGAAATGTGTCCATGTGGGTTTGCTCCAACAGCTTCAATCTCCTTCCACAGTTTAAATGAAGTGGTAGATAAACTGGGGAATCTGAATGATCCCAGGTGTGAATGTGTGAGTTAAACTTGTTTTGTGTGTGTTTTTTATCCTCGGATGACCTAGCAACCTCTTCAGGGTGTTTTCTCACCTTTTGCTCCATGAGCTCTTTGATGTAATGTTTCAAAAACTATTGTTCATGTGTGAAAGATTTTTGTAGTTGACTGGTTTTAGTTGTTTGTAGTCAAGGTGACAATTGCTATTACTATAATGGAACTCATTTGTATTTACATTTGTAAATACATGTTAAAACAACTAGATACACTTACTATATCACTTTGTACACTTCCTTAGTTTTCAGCCTCATTGTCCATTTTATCAGTTGCACTTATGAATGCATGCGCTTTATAGTTCTGTAATTACAAACTGTAGGCCATCTGTTTCTCTGCATACTTTGTTCGTTCCCTTTTCTCTGCTATTAAATCATCAGGAACACCACAGGACCTCCACAGAGCAGTAATTATGTGGGTGGTGGATGATTCTCAGCAGTGCAGTACTACTGACATGGTGGTGGTGTGTTTGTGTGTATTATGCTGATAGAGCAGTGCTGCTGAGAAATAAGGACCAACCAAAAGTGCCAAGCTACCTGCATCCTGTTGACAATATCGTGTGAGCACCAGTGACCACAATGAGGATGACTAACTGCAACAACAGATAATCCATCTTTAAAATGGAGCAATAACATAGATGTATCTAACCTACTATGACCCACTAGTGTCGTTACAGGGTTGGAATCATCCAATGCCCAAATGATACCTGCTTGGTGTTGATTCTGGTGGGAAAATGAGTATTTAAGAAGAGTACCAAAAGAAACAAAAAATTTTCAGTCTAGAAACAAGGAAGTTTATTTTGGGCATCAGATAATGGGTTTAGTTCCAGGACTGTAAAAGACACTGTTGCTACATAACAGTAAAGTTACAAACCCGCAACAATTAGCATTAATTAATCATGTGCACAAAACCAGCTGCTGTTAATGGGAATGTTAAAAGAAGGCTAAAAGCAAAAAAGAGGTACTAATTAGAATTTGTCAGAACATCCAGCAAATTAAACTGATTATTTAAGTAGTTTATTGTCTTAAGAAACTGTATTCATCTCATTATCTTCCACTTAATCCACTATTAGGCCCATGGTGGGTTCCCCATGCTCATCCAGAGAGAACATTTCGGGCGCTGGGCAGAAACCTCCAGGACAGGGTGCCAATCTATCGCTGAGCACACACTTGCTAAGGGCAATTTAGAGCAGACAATCCCTGTTTTTAGACTGTAAGAGGAAACCGGAGAACCCAGACAAATGCAGAACGTGAAAACTCGACCCAGGTTGGGATTTGAACCAGGATCTCGGCGCTGCCCAGAAACTATATTGACCATGGAACTTCATATGGACAAAAGTATATGTATACAGCTGATGGTTTAAAAATCTTATAATAAGAAAGCACCAGCCACCAACTGATGAACTTACATTACTTATGTTTTTATTTTTTATTAATAACTATATAACACCCCAAACGTACACACAGTTTATAGTGGGGACTTTAATTTGTTGAAGACTTTTGCAAACCTTTACCAAAATTACCTGTGGTTTTAATGCAACATTCTAACGTTTTGTTACTACGAGGATAAGAAGTCATGACAATGTGAGGTTTAACCCCACAATGTGGTACATACATGGACTGGCACACAAACAGACACGTCTGTTCATTCATTCATTCATTATCTTCCGCTTATTCCTTTGAGTGTTGCAGGGAGGGGTTCGCCTTGCCCATCCAGGGGAGAACGTCTCGGGCGCTGGGCAGATACACCCTGGACAGGGCGCCAATCCATCGCTGGGTACACACATTCATTCACACAGTCACACACACATACACACACTATACAGGGC